>SMLS01078486.1:0-21835 GCA_004785975.1 Popillia japonica
AAAGAAAGGCCATTCCAAATACTGTTCAACTTATTCTTAATTTATACCATCTGATAGAGAAACACAATTTAGATTTCCTTTGTACTAAGTACTTACTCAAAATTGAAATAAGTGTAAAATGGTTGCAATCATAAAACAAGAACTAATCCTATTACGATGTGAAATTGAAGATTTTATTCAAAACCACCGATTTACATATCAAAAGCAGATTAATTCAAATCATTATAACGCATAAATTAACATATCAAAAAATATGTGTGAAACGATAAAACTACGCAAATTATTCGAAAATCGTGAACAAACTTGTAAATACATAATTGGAGAAAAAAATTAAAATGAGAAAAATTACCAAACTCCAAAAATTGAAACCTACAAACTGATTATCCAAGTTTACTGCTCCATCCGCAAATTGAATCCAAGATAAACCACATATGAGTGTTGTTCAACATTTGTAAATTTATCAAGATAGAGATCGATGCGACGTGTAGATGTTTTCGATATACATACTACCACAGACATATTAACTGAATCCCCTATTTTGAGCGGTGCTGGCAAATCGTTAATCACTGATTTCCTATTTGTTTGGATAACTGTAGGTCTCAGGTACTAATTCACGAAGTGAATGATAAGACCTTGAGCAATCTCATTCATAATAACATTCTTGCTTACTTAGGCATACTTTATGGGACGCATTTTATAAAATTGCATATGCAAGACGGTTATTTGCTAAGAAATAAATGTTAAAGATTCTGCTGTTTATTTTTTATGTAATCGTAGCAATAATAACATATAACTATTATTATAAATATAAGTACTATAAGAATTTTAATTCTATTACAAAAATAATAAAGTTCATAACAGATATTATGTACCTGACAAAAAAAAATTGAATTCTAATCAAAAAAATAAAAAAGATGAAGACAAAAAATAAATAAAATTTAGATTTAATATGTAATAGCAAAACAAAAAATAATACTAAATAATCTATATAAAATAAGTAGGTACCAAAACAATAAAAAATATTTTAGTATGTACATAAATACATGTACCTACATAAATAAAATTCCTTAAAAAAAGTAAAATTGTCTATCAAAAATAATAATAATTCACAAATCATCCTCCATTCGCAATCACTGCTTCCTGTCGAGTGCATCCATTCTGTGAATCTTCATGATTTCTCATACGTTGGCATAGATGCATCATATATTTACAAGCGTTGGCTATTGGACCCAAGTCTGGGGAGTTTGCTAGCCAAGCCACAACAATGATTGTCTGGTGTTTTTCAAACCACTCCAGCACTGCTTCTTTTTTAGACACTATACCTAAGTTCTTTTTTTGTTTTAAATGTATTTCAGAAACTATTGGGTTTACTTTATGATATGGAAGTAACTTCAGAAAGGAACTAAAAGGTTAAACATATAAAAACTAAAACATTTTCGGACGAAGTGAGTAGTAGATCTATAATAAGCCGATAGTATACAAATGCTCCAGTCTATATAGCATTTGATACAAGTTATAATACCCATAGAACAAGAAGGAAACTTACATTTTGTATACGCAAAAAAAAGAAAGTACTACATTGAACATTCTCAACAGGTAAAAACTCCACACATGAGATTATGATTGTGACTGTACACTATGATTATACAAAACATTTACCGCAATCTCTGAAATATCCACTTATTGTTTGTACATCCCTTTCTTCTATATAAAAAGTATCTACCTGTTTTAAAAGGGGGAATATATCACGTAATACACTGGTCAACATATGGTATTCAAACCCTCAAAAGAATATGCAAATTTGCTGTAGTAAACAATATGTTCTTCGCCTAACCAGTCAAGTTGGTAGGTCACATCAACATTAAGAAAGAATATGTGCATAATGCTTCTAACAAAAGAGCTTGATTGATGCGTGTCATCTATTTTGATAAAGGGAGCGTATTTTAATTAGAATAAAAGTCTTGCGCATTATCATTTGGTATTTGAGGGTTAAGTGAAATTATGTGTGAAACTATTACAGCTCGCGTATATTCGTTGCAGTGGTTAAAAAGCGTTATCGTGTGGGAAAATATTTGAAAGATTAAGCGCATAAATAGTTGAGGTATTTGAAAACTTGTAATAATAGTTTAGTTTATATCATGTTTGAATAGGATCACATGTATATTCATGTGCAACCTTCTAAGTTATTTATTAATGCATTGAAGATGTCTCTGTATACACAAGTTAAAAAGCCGAGGTGTGTCGGATCGTTCCCAATAGCATTTCCTTAGATGCTCGAGCCTCTAAACCCGATATTAGCTCAGTATTTCAGGTGTATCAACGCCGCAGGAACGGAACTATACCTTAGAGGCCGATAATGTCGATAGAATATTTTCAAGAGTGAACTTCCTCCTTCTGCGAGACTGCACTTATCTCGTAATCCCTGTAATATTCAGTTTCAGTCCCCCTTCTTTATTTCCTTTTTGTTTCTAAGCTTGCTTCCGACAGTAACTTTTATATATGTACGTGTGTTAGGTAGCTTTGCTATATTGTGAGATATGGTATTACTTGTGAACATACTTTATTTAAGATGCGCTGACAACATCTCTGAATTAAGTTATGCGGAAATCAATTACTTAAATACGTTTACCCCATACAATTTGTTTTAGGCAACTATTTATGAGTTTTTGATTTGCATGCATTATATGCAAACAATTGCTGCAGAATCTAGTATTATGTCCAATACTTCAATAATCATTTAGCACAAGAACGCCTCACTCAACTACTGCAATATTATACATTACATACATTTTATTACTTACAGTGAATACATACATATGTATAATGGTTTGTATGCATTTTGAATATTTGATGTTGATGCTATTGTTATTAGTTATTACCTGTACATATAATCGGTAAAAATTATTGCTTAATGCTGCTACAACATAACAGACGGCTACAGTTATGATATCAGTTTCCAGAGTTTAAATTATTTTAGATTAGTTGTTGCACTTTTGCAATCGCTGTATCATTGTGTTGATAGTACCATCGTTGTCCACTGTGGTAAACAGATATTGTCAATATTAATAAATACTAAATTCTAACAATGTTACAGAAATTATTGAGAGTAATTAAATCATCTATGAGAAGAGGATCAGTTTGATTAAACGTTAATCGCATTGATATGTGGACAACAGGATTATGACGAATTTAGTTTGTCAATAAGCAGCCTTTTATCTCTAAAAAAACCGAACCTATCTATGTAATTACGTTTTAGATACTTAGAAAAGAGTATTTTGTTATATCTCATTAAAAGTACCGCGCTGTTAATTAAATTACAAAAATAAGCGTCAATTTGTGCTAATCTATTCAAACATGTACTGGCGGCACCCGTAAGGAACCTGTCATTTTTAGTTTTATGCTGTCAGAGATAACAATCAAATTCTAAAAAAACGGAAATTTTAAATAATTCTTAGGGACGTTAAAAAGAAATACAACTAGTAGTAGCATACTGGGGATACTCGATTATAATTTTTTATGAGTTGATACCCCTCTAAAAGCGACAGGACACAGTCGAAGCGCGCTGTGGTCGGCAAGATGTTGTAAAAAAGTTCTAACGAGAAAATCACGATTCGTTTTGTTGTCGTTTAATGCCGTTCCCGAGGCTGGGCGCTCCAAAGATCACGGTCTCTCCTTTGCGGCATTTTTATTGCGTCTAGTTGAGCCCGCCGCCAATATACCTCAAATCACAGGGTATACGGAGAAATCACCGGTATTTCCCGGTGGAACTATTTTGTAAAATCACAGCTTTGCTGCCCACGAAATTATAGTGTCGCGGTTTGGAAAGAAGGAAGGCGATTGATGAGGTGAGGAAAGGGATAGGGAAGAGAAGAAGTTGCCGAATGGTATGTGCAGTTGAAACCGAAACAATATATGTATGTATGTAGGTTCCACATTGCGCAATATATAAAAAAGTTTAGCATTTACGTACATAAATACACTAATGAGTTATCATATGCTGCTATTCGTGATGTAGAAACGATTCTATAAATATTAACTTAAAAAAATAAACAATTACCATTTTCCGTAGCAAATTTAATTATTGCATGTACTCCTGTAGCGTTTAATAGTAATAGTATGTATTTTAAAATTTCTGAATACTTCCACATTAGTGCTATTGTTTCCCATACCTAACACTACTCTCATACACTTATTGTAGGATAAATGCTTTAGAAAACTCTACAGAACCACTCTCGAGAATAATTATAATAAAACTAATAAATCAACTCTCATTAAATTGTTTTCTATCTGTCGTAATTGGTCTTAATTTTTTTGATCTTATACAGAGCTTTCATTTAGAATCGAGACCCATGTGATCTCTGAGGTAAGATGACGTAAATAATATGTCGATAAAACAAGAAATATCCCTAAGCTATCTAACCGGCCTAATCTTGAAAATTTAAAACGCAAAATAAATAGTATTTGTTTAGATAACAACTGAAACCATTTTCAAGATTTATTTATAACTATTTTGCCGTTACTTAGTTGTGATGATTTACAATTTAAACCTAACTTATAAAATTTTAATTGTCAATATATGTAAATAAAAAGTTCTGGGGAAATTTTATTTTTAAAAATATGTATTACCATACTGTAAATGGGTTGCATATCTAAAAGAGGCCACGTGGGTTTCGGTATTAAATGAAAGCCCTTTATTCTCTCGGTAAGTAGGTATATTATCCACATACAATTATCTGGGCATCTCATTGTCAGATTGCTTTCTACTTGTTTATTAATATCGTTGATATTAAACTGTAGATTTACTTTATTACTCTTAATTTTTTCCACGTGCTAGCATAGCATTGCAAAGGAAGTTGTAAATAGGTATGCATGTATGGATTCACAAATTTTACGAAAACATAGCTCTGTAGAAGTTCTACGACTATCCAACAAAACTTATTTATAACTCTCTTTAATGGTGTATACTTTGACAGGGGTAAGAATTATCAAAGATGATAACAGGAGAAGATTAGTTTGAATACCAACAAGGTAGTAACGCATATTGTCAATTTCAGTTGGCTCTTACTTTAACATTTAGATAGAAGAAACAAAATTGTCGATTAGGGGCAAATGGCGGTTTATTAATTTTGAATATTTATTCTGCAAACAAGCTGTTGTTCTTTTCGTTTTCCAATAAAAGCTCTTCAAGCATTGTAAACATGGGGGGTATGAAACGAGCTTGCCGACTCAGTTAGTATCATTGCTGCTTCACTGTTAATCTAGATATCTACCGACACTTATAAACGTAAGCTAATGCTGTGGCACGCATTGATCAAAATGGTGGCAATGGCGGTTCAACTGACTGTTAGATTAGATTAGGGGTGGCATTACGGTCGCGGTGAAACACGACCTTTCCGGTCTATTGTGATCCCCAGTAATCCTAGAAGGCACCGTCTAACTTTGCCCTCTTTATGAGGCTTAACGTCCTTGAGAGCGGCTCCAGTATATAGCTCTGTGCTGTGGGATACTCTGTGCCCAAAATTAGAAACCTTGTCCTTGCCAGGCCACAGTACATGGACTGGAGTTTCTTCCTCCTCCTTGCAGAATCTGTATATGGCATCTTCCGCTAGGCCTATGTTGTACATATGCCTATTTATTCTACAGTGACCTGTCAATAGGCCTACTATCATTTTGACGGATTTCCTGTCTTTATGCAGCAGGTCTCTAGTGAAAGGAATTCCTAAAAAAAACAGAAGCCTGAACTGTTTTTTAGGAACTCCTTTGCCTGTCTTTGTCCAGGTGGTCTTTGCCACCATTCCCTGGACTTTTATGTATCCATTCCTTGATAGACTTTCTAATTTGTGATTTGGTGGTGCCGAAGGATGGACCAGGCCCAACAAATTGCCTCAACGAACCTTGTCTGGCCAGATCGTCTGCCGCCTCATTTCCCTTCACGCCCTCGTGGCTGGGAACCCAGGCCAAAATTGCATTCCTTTGGGAACCCACCTCGTTTATGGCATTAACGCAGTCCCAAACCAGTTTGGAGTCAACACTTGCTGAACTAATCGCTTTAAGTGTTACTTGGCTGTCCGAGAAGATAGCGACGCTTTTACCGAACTCGGCCCATCTTTCCACTTCTGTAACCCAATGGCGAATTGCTGCTACCTCAGTTTGAAAGACCGACTGACTGTTAGTTCTGTTAATATCAAAGGAAACAATTGAAAATCAAGACATGCTACCTAAAAATTGTGTCCCCTATTGTCGCTGTTTCTACAGCTGACCGATTAATCCATTTTTTTAAAGAAGTGCAAGATGTCGGAATGCCCCAGATTAGGTACGTCTTTCTCTTAAGTTTTATGTGCTCCTAGGTGCAAGGCCCTTGAATTGCGTAGTGCAGGGCAGTTTCAGAGTAGATGGATAGATATTTTATCCTCTTCTCCACAAAATCTACATTCGGCTTCCTTCGTTATTCCAAGCCTACTTAGGAGTTCATTCAGTTTGCAGTGGCCTGATAGAATGCCTGTCAATATACGAATATTGGTTTTTCTATGGTTAATGCATTCTGAAGAGCTTTTTTGGTTATACATATGTATGTGCTCAAAAGAGTTTTATCTTACCTCATACTATTGAAATTCTCCCAGTGTTTGGAATTTATCTGCTCTGTTTCGCTTTTGAGCTTCTCCAGTGTATTATACCGCTCCTCATCCCGTAAAAAGGTTGTGGTCTCAGAAAGGGTATTACGGCCTCCTTCTTAGCGAGATTGTCTTTTATCTCGTTTCCTTTCACTCCTGTGTGTCCCGCAAACCACGGAAGTCACCTTGTTTCTTCTGACTAGCTTATTTAGTTTGTCTAGACAGTCCCAAACCATCTTAGAGTTGATAATATTTGAGCTCAGCACCCTGATGGCTAGATGACAGTATGATAAGCTCCTTCTTTTCGTAGCTTCCGTCAATGCTGAACTGGACACATCTTTCAATAGCATACAAAACACATGTATTAGTGTGTACTAGTGTATTCCAAATTGTAATATGCACTGAGACCAGTTCTATACTGTGCAGAATTGTCCATACAAAAGCCTGCAGAACATGTAAAGAGAGCCATGGTTTTGATAAAAAGAAATAGATTTTGGTAATACGACATATGAATCTAGTTATTTATTAGATCCTCATCTGTTGGCTGAAGTAGATCCTAATACTCTTCTACCAGATTTACAATGACAACCAATGATGTATAGATAAAAATTTTGAAGGACTATTGATTGCACAGATGAAAAGCTTTCATTAATGTTACACGCAGTTTATGACAAAATCAATTTTATGAGATTTTATAAATATTTGTCTCTAATAGGTACGTTATTAAGTACACTTCACGTACATGCAGCTAAATGTTACCATAGAAAGAAGGCGGGGGAAAGGGGATATAATGTCTGAATTCAGATGAAAAAGTATTCAGATTCAACATATGTATATTTCTTTCTATGACAAAAGTGAGTTTTGTTTTGATTCACAAGTGTTATGTAGACCTTATTATTTATTACATGATCTAACCATAGTTGATGCGGAAACCATAGTTCGTCGAACCATCACATCAACAGAGTATCGTCTATTAATTTGATATAGAAATTCACTGCACATAGCTACATAATACTACAAAACATTTAATAGCACTACTATGTGTGATGTCACATTTATTAATAGATAATGCCTACAGAATAATCAATATATAAATGTTGTTTTGCTACGAGATTAATTCAAGCATAAAAACATTATAATATCAAATTAACCTACAATGACAGTTTTCGTTCTCAAGAAATACTTGTGTCCGTATGTGTGTTTCATGTACTTATTGACATACATATTTTTAATTACGTGACAACATATATCGCTCGATATTATTAATTTATGCGTGTTTACATTGTCAACTGTGTTTTGTGTCGAAACATAAAAAACTTTAACGCTATGAACATATCTCGTTTATTACCAACGATTTCTATAACATTCATTAAATGCTAAGTTAAGGTTATCTCTTAACAAACAATATTTGCAAAATTATGAATTATGGGTGTCATCGTAAAATGCAATGCGACCGGAACGATCTCCGGATTAACAACGGTTAATAAAATCTTTGCCATAAAGATAGCGTTCTTATATTATAATTGGCGCGTGTTTGTTTAGCCGAGCTAATCGATGTTTCAATATCTTGTATCTACAAGGTTTATTTATTTTGAACTAAGAGCACGATAAAAATGTGTAAGCTTAATCTAAATGGGTGAGGTCGCTATTTTGTTCAGTTTGTTTTCTAATCGAATTAGTTACATTGTGGTAGGATATGAAGTTCATAATAAACATTAACGACTACTATCAATTATTGAAATTATAAAGTTTATATCTGTTTTCTAATACTAAAGAGTATTTTATGAACGCTATAAGTACTATATAATTTATTCAATCTAACATTCGTTTTCATAATAAATTATATATTTGTTTTATTTATTATATATATTATACAAGTTACTTTGCGGATAAACATGCCTGCAATGCTTTTTTCTTGTCATTTATTATTGTATTTTTTCCGAATACCACTCTAAAATAATTGGTTACATATTATTTGATGAATATATCTCTTGTACGTATTCTAGCAGACGTTGAGAGATCTTTAGCAGGTAGTGTTGCAGTCGACCAACTCAAAAAGTTAGCAATATCTATGCAAAATTTGATGTTACTAACAACAATTACTGGTACATATAAGACTATATTGTGATGTAATCACATTAGGATAATGTATTTAATCAGAATACTACGGAATCACCGAAAAGATCTTAATAACTAAAATACATCGTTAATACTTAAAAAAATAATAAAGGATACGCATTATCGTAAAAAGATTACAATATTTCTTTATTTTTGTCCCAAATTTGTTACATCTTCTATTTAAATAAAGTTGAAGCAAGTACCATGACTAATTATCAGATTGTCTCTTAACAAGCTCTTGAATTAAACGTAAAGTGATTTGGAAATCGACACCATCTGTTAAATGTTGACGTTTAAATCTGATGCCCGATTTGAAAAGAAATGATCAGTACTGTAAATCAGTAATAATTAAGCATAATTGTACTCTTTAATATCATAATATACCTATTATAAGATCCATGTACAAAAAGAATGAGGTTCATCACAAGTTTCATTTGACGCAAACACATTCAGTTCACGTAAGGTCTAAAATTGAGAAAAACAATCTCTCCAAGGAATGTTAGGTCTAGAATTGAAGATAACAACGTCAAGAACATGATCCCAGCAACAGTTTCCAGGAAAAAAGTCCAAATGACCTCAAATTTTGCGAAAGCATCTCCTAAAGACGGAACCTGAAAGAAACCGCTTTAATGTACCAAAATTTACCAGTAAAGGTTCTTAAATACGGGAAACACCAATATCACCTTTATTTTACAATCCAAAAGTAGGTTTTGAAATTTATTGCAAAATTTTTGCCAATTATATTTCGACTCGCTTTTGGTTCTGTAACGCCATTGCAATTCCACCAATGCAACGTGGAGTTTTGTGGAAAAGTTGAACGGCGTTGCAACAAAAAAAAGAGCATTCTCGTCCCAAACTTCGAAGCAGTCACCACGCTCGAATTTTCTCCGATTTGTATAAAAAGTTAAATAAAACTTAACCTCGAAAAATAATAGAGGTAACATAACCTGAAAAAAATCAGACGTCAAGTGGTTTAATTAACTTACACCCATTAAGCTATAATGAGAGTTTCCGGGTGTTGACCGTGTCATGGTTAGTAAAATATATACAGTACAAGATAAAAATATCATGCACAAGATATACAATAAACTCGACGTTTCGCCACTAATGTAAGCGGCTTCTTCAGGAGCAAAGAGGTTAACTGATAGGTGAGGGGCGTCAAAAGGTCACGGTAACTCGACGCGTCATGCACGCTAGAGGCGAAAACCTTCTGACAAGGAAAGACCGATTTGCAGGGGTATATATACGACTGTGCAGCGATGCGGATCAGTCATGGGGTAGTATCTTAAATTACGAAACTGTTGATAGTATTAGTCGGCGACAGTTCGGTAGTTGGCGCTGTCGTCATAGTACTATTTGAAATCTTTATGTTAATAAATTTTGATGTTGGCACTACGTATTTGTATGTCTTTCTCGTGATGTTTTCTCAGTTTGTATCGGTTTTTATTATTATGATTTTGTAAGCAGCTATAAATATTTGTTGTTTTTTGAGTTTGTATATACAGCTTTAAGGACTATTATATGTTTATTATTAGTTGTACAGCTTTTTCTTAGGTAAATTGGTAATTTCCCACATGACATGAAAGTTGTCGGAATCTAATGCCATTTTTGTTTATTAGGTTTCTCTGAAGATCTTTGTGTTTGTGGAGGATTATGAGATTGTAAATTTGTATATATTAGTTATAAGAACAGTTTAAAGTGTAAAATAGTTCCGCCAAGTAAGTCTATCATTTTGCTGATTTATTTAAATGCCATTTCATGACATATCTTCAGTCAAGATGAGCAGACTAAATCCTTGTGTTGTATTTGCCTGCGACAATAGAAGTGACCCCGTCATTCATTCCCAGATCCGGAAAAGGAGTTGGCAAAATTTAATCGATGGCTTGCAACCTGTCGAAATCCACGGTTAAATGTTCTGCCTTGGGAAACTGTGCGTCGGTCACATAGAATATGCCAGACATTTTGCCCCAGACGTTGTTAGTCGCAGTAATCGTTTATTTAAAACGGCATTTCCAAAGCTGTTTAGGCCCGGTAAGTTCTTCTGTCTAAGGAAGGTAAATTTTGTGTATATCATACCTAATTGCTATTTTAATTTATTTTTAAGGAAATCTGGCTGATGTTCGACTTAATTTTGCATGTAACTGGCAAAACTTAAACATTGTTAAAGAAACATGTATATCTTAATATTAGTATAAGTTATATTTTAAATGTATTTGACTTGTGTAAACATTAGAGTATTATTAATAGTAATAGCTTACAAGATATTAATCACAGTAGGTGTTATCAGTTAAATAAAAAAATATCAATAAAACTTAGGTGATTAGGTTAAGATAAAATTTTAAATGGAAATACGAAATGTTATTTCGTCAATTATTACAATACATAAATAATTGTGTAAGTATATTTAAAATGTATCGTTATATTTTTTTACCTTCCTACAATAACTTCTGTTTCATATTACATGATCTACCTAAGAATAAAGAGTGAAAAATTTTAATAATAATAATAATTTTCAGATCTTTTGATTAAAATACTAAGAAGATCACTATATTTTGTAAGGGATAAGGCAGATTTGTAAATAATTTTTATATCTCGATCGTAAGTAATACGTCATTACTAACGAGCGAGATGTAAAAATAATTTACGAATAATTCAAATACATAAGATTTAGGAAACAACATGCGTTTGAAATTCCCGGTTCGAAAAAACCTTGGCGACAGTTTTACAGATGGCTCTATACACTCTAATTTTATTATTACGTAGTTTCCCATCCATGGGATCAGTGAACACTGGCCGTTGAGGCGGAAAGGACCGGTTTCCAAATGCTAGAGAGTTGGTAACCATCGTCGCGATTGAGATTCTGAGGATGTTTGTTAATCTCGATCGCTCCCCTTTCGAGGAAAATAGTGTTGCGACTTACTTACGACAGATGTCTGATCAAAACAAATTTTGTGAGCCGTGTCGAGGAAATGTTCAGCTAAGACTGAATGCGCTGAAGACCGCGTCTTAACGTATCGTTGATGCTCTTTGATCCTGGTTTGAATTGAGCGTCCGCTTTCGCCAATGTATACTGAACCACAACCGCAGGGAATTTTGTAAATGCCTTTACAGGAGAGAGCATGACGGGCGTCCTTGGCTGAGGGAAGAATTTGCGAGATTCTGTTAAGGGGTTTGAAAGTAAGTGGTTTTGATGTTTTTCTTACGAAGAATTCTGCCGATATGATCAATAACGCCGTGAATGTAGGGGAGGTGGTAATTTGATGAGTGTTAGTTTCTGGTTTTTTTTTAGGAATTCGTGGATGACAGTGCCTGTTTATGACACCTGGAAACCCTCATTATAGGGACTCGGGCCATGGAAGCCTTCGATATCATTTACCCATTAAACTGTTTTACGAGAATAGAAATTTTATATTAACACCATAAATTCTACTCTACCAATTGAGAATATTCCGGATTCCTGATTTCCGAGAAAAAAAAATCATTATCCAGAAAATTCCCAAGACATCCCAGCACTAGTAAACGACAAAGATCCATCATACCGATTCCAGATCCGAGGAAACCCACTGTACCCGAATTTCCGAGACACTCAACCACCAGTATCGAATTAAGGTTAGTTAATGAACGTCACATAAGAATCAGATAGAAAGATCGTTGTAATTACCTATCTATCAATTCTAAAATTTTTTATCCTTTGTGAACTGATTTTTATAATATTGATCCCGAGAAAAACTTAAGGCACTTGTAATTTTTTTTGTGTTCAGTCTAATATTGACCTAGGAATATAATTTTATTTTCTTTTGTGTTCGCGATTAATTACCTGTATAATAAATAGGTCAATGAACTGATTCAATTTTAGTTGGTCGAGCGCCATCTATTGAATATTAGTTAAAATTGCCATTTTTATGAACCTTATTTTTTTCCTCACTTTTAAATTGAAGTGTTTGATCAATTTTGTTCCATTTAGTAGTAGCTTAATTTTCGTTTTAAAGAAAAAAATAAACAACAATAATCAACAAAATAGAGGTTTATTAATCAACATTACATTCTATTTTCTATTAATAAAGATTTTTTTTCAATTGTTACCTTTTAATTAGGATTTTTTTGTGTGTCTGAGATTGAGTCGTATACGAACCTTCTCTCCCTGAGTTGATTAAGAGTTTCCAACATTAGTTTTAAACTTAAGAGAAATAAGCCGCTAAGTAATTTTGTTCTGATCAACGTGTTTACTTTGTGTCTGTGGTTATTAGACAGCAATTTAAACACTATAATTTATGTAGATACCCTATGTTCTTATATATATAAGAAGGTGGGTAATTATTGTAGAATAAGACGAAAATACCAATAGACGATTTGGATAAACATTTTTAGTTTCACGTGAAAAGGGTTTTGTGATTTTGTTTTATTTATTCGCAACACTAATTCCTTAAAATTAACTTCGTTTTATTGCTGGTATTATAGCAATGGTCTCATTAATTCAAACGAATAACAACTCGGTTACCTTCGCAACATTGTTGATTACCGGGGCAATTTAATAAAAGCACTTTAGAGCAAGATGTAATAGGACGTAAAAATTATAGGAGTATGTACGTTTCATCCTCAAAATTACACATCATTACATGTATCTTAATTTTCCAGCAGGGATCGAACGAACGAGTAGATAACATTTCATTTTAATTAATACCGTCATATTTTTTACAGACATCCAAACTCCTATAATATATACTATATGGAACTATATAACCACTCGAGCAGAATAATCCGCTTTACTCGTTTGTTTATATCTTGCCTTGATGCCTCAATGGGGGCTTTAATTTTAAAGACCCACATCTGGGAAAAATGGCAGCAAAATTCGAACGCAATAATTACGCTTATTTAAAGTTCAATACCAGCCCCTTTGATAATGACGTCCGACCGTGTAATAGCCGACCTCGATGATAAAATACTACCTAGGTTAACCGTGCAATTTTACCTAAATTATATTGCCAATGCGTTCGACCTGAACGCGGAGCATAATTTGCGGCCATATTTCGAATTATAATAACACGACAGGAACACGACGATAGCTTTTATGATAAAGATTGATTGTTACAAGATTGATTACCCGTAGAGTCAATTTTAACAAACCATTAAAATAATTGACCGATTTAATCTACAACGTGTTATTAAATTGAGAGCGGTTGTGAGACTTGAACGATCGTGGTCGCGTAGACACACCGTACATGTATTTATGGTTGATTCTTTTTTAATTTTTTGTATGCGAAATGGTAGGCAATAATATCCGTAATTGTAATGAACGTCCACGTCTGGTAATGATTATATTGAAGTGATTTCACGCAAAGGAGAACATTTAGTACCGATTACAGTCGGTTTACAAAATTGTACAGATTATCTTCTTTACTTAGCACCAGAGTTTTTGATATCTCCTTCACCTAATCTTACTAAACGTAGATGCACACCAGTTTTTCCAATTACTTTCAGTTTTGGCCTATTTTATAATTTTTTTTAAACAATAGTTCAGTCCTTCCGTGCCCAAGAGTACATGATGCAAGATTTAGCGACTTTAAATGAGGAATATTACCACTTATTTTATTGAGCATTTTTTTCGCCTAAACTAAAACAGCTATACATTTATCAAGTATTTCTATACTTTGTAACGGCACAAGGTCGGCTTCTTACTCATTAGAATGTATCTCTAAATTAGAGCAGACTAGGTGTCAATTTTCATGGTCGCATGGTCATTTTCCTAGACCATGCTTTTTGTTATACATTTACATGACGACACCGGTTTGATCATACTATGCAATTTATCGTATCGTTTAAAATTAATGTCAATACAGACTCTAGGAAAATGGAGCCACCACAGTCACCATTACAATTGAGATGCCCCATTTTATGTTAAATTGATTCTTCTTTCT
This sequence comes from Popillia japonica, assembly GCA_004785975.1. NCBI lineage: Eukaryota > Metazoa > Arthropoda > Insecta > Coleoptera > Scarabaeidae > Popillia > Popillia japonica. The sequence continues at coordinate 14,645 of SMLS01078486.1, forward strand.
TTCGTTTCTTTTTGTCGTCTTACAAACTTGTCTTACAAAGGCTCTTACCACAGTCCACAGCAGTGTCCGTTAAGGCATCTATTGAAGATAGTACAATAATAACTAATAGCAATCTATAACTAAAGCAAACTAGGTAAAGATCACTTCAGTAAGGAAAGTGAATCAGACAACCTGTAGAAAAAGAAGATACTTAAAACTAGTGTTTTATTTTCAAAATAATTTACTGCAGGAACAACTCGAATAGTAGAGCCAATAGTAAATCGTCAAATATCGAAATTAATCTGATCTAAAGACTACAGAAACAATAGAAAATATGTAATTTAGTCATACTGAAATTATAGCCCATTAATCGCCAATTTCGCGTACATAAATCCCAAAATAGGTGTAGTAAGAATAGCAGCTGGAAAACATAGATTCTATGCAGGCAACATATCGTAAAATCGTTCATGCACAGGCATTTTAATAGACACAATCTACCCGACCCTATATTAACTGGTTTTGAAAAAGTTGAATTCTTGAGTCTTTTAATCCAAGACTGAAAAACGATTCAGTGTTAATAGGAATCAAAAAATTCGCTACCGAGTCAATAATGAAAACTTAAAAAATATCAAAAAATGTCAGTCTGTTGTTACAGTGTTTCAAGTTGAAGTGCAATTGTGATAGTTTGAGAAAATGGAAAACATGAATCGCAAAAACTAAAAGAAAACAAAAAAGATTTTTTACTTCCACTAGTATTCGCTACTTTTTGTACTACTAGAAAAGGATCTACAATGTTACCGACAGTAATATCAGTTTCACTACTATAATAATCTGCATCTACACTGCAATGACCACATAGTAATTCATTAACAGAATACTCAACTAATGATGAAGTTGTTTCTAATAAATTTTCACAGCTTTCATAGCTATTATCTACACAATCTCATAACGATGTCAGTTGAAAGAAGAAAGAATAGGTTATATAAATTTTAAGTGTTCTTATCTATACTACACGGAGAAAAATTTATAGTATTTATAAGTATAAATATACTGCATTTTAGTACAATTTATTGCTATATATAGGACAGCAACATAGCATACTAAATTTAACAATAAATTTATTCCTGGAAATTAAGTACCTATTATACTTCAATTTACTATATTTTATAGTAACTTTAAGTAAATTGCATGTACTACAATTAGCAATAATTTGTACTAACAGATTTACAAAACCTTTTCACAAATACGAAGACCGTGTCATACTGCATCTCATTCTTTTTACGTACGAGCGCCTTAAACCTTCTCTCTCTCATTTCATTAGTGTTTCAACGTGCATAAATTGAAACTACCTTTATTTAAGAACCAATATAAATACTTTTAAAAACCAATGAACTAGTTTTGCTAGATGTTGTAAATAATTTTTATTTAAAAATTTCATCAAATGTAGCAAACCTTTTGTTTTAATTTTAGCAACAAAATTGTTGTTGGCCATTAAACACAGTGTTCGTAATTTTAATACAATTTATACTATTCATAAGTATAAATTTCTAAATAAAATGTTTTGCTGTCACAGTTTTCTCAGTGTACTACTAACTCCGAACATGATATACTTCACAAGAAAAGTAACGATTCAGTACCCGGAGGAGTGCTTTTCAGAGTTTTAGCGCCAAAATTATGGTTGACAAGAAACTTTGTATAAAAGTATAGATTTAAATCTATCGTTCTTTAACCAATTTCTTCTCAAGTTTGTCACTACTGTTTCTGTTATACAATTTATTTGCTTTAGTATTTCAAGCTGCCATGTCAAACTTATACCTAAACTATCGAATGCGTACATCTAATAATAATAATAATACAAACTAGTACAACGTCATTTTTAAACGAACCACCGCGTGTGTAGTCTTACTCCTACAGCGAAATATATTAGTAAGCTACTGAGGTAGACGCAGCATTGATCTTCATTAAACTTGGCAGTGATATCCTTGCTCAAGCTTTTATAGTCAAATTTTCTGACTTATCACTAATAGTGATCATATCTGTGAGTATAAAAGATCTTAGAGGCAGTTCTGTTGCTGTTTCCCGTAATCGACATATACATATACTAGGTCAGTTTATTATAATACAAATTAGGTAGGTAGTTAGTGTTGAGTATGTGAACAGTAATGGAGGCTATAACAGTACAAAATGGAATTGAAATGATTTACATCTATGGGGAAAGTGGTAGAAATGTCGATGATGCTTTACTCACAACGTTTTCCCGACAAAACGCAATCGCGCGCGATCGCCGTCGTTCAATAGTTTTGTAGCAAAGGAACTATATAGCCGAGAATGCGTAATCGCTGAAAAACAATTGCTGGAGAAACTAATAAAATCGCGGTATTAGCTGCAGTAGCTAATTATCCGCACATTAGTACCCGAGATAACTCGCAGATCAGGAATATCTCAGTCCACTATCTGCCAAATATTGAAGTGTAGGAAATATCATCCATTTGAAGTTTCCATGCATCAAGAACTTTATGGCGATAATTTTTAAAATCGAGTGAGATTTTGTCAATGGGCGCTTCAACGGATACAATTTAATAATAATTCTAATTTTTTTACTGGAGTATTATTTTCTGACGAGACGACATTCACAAATCATGGTACGGTAAATCGGAACAACATGCATTATCGAGTATCATTGGTTGCGCCAAATTCAACATCAACATCCTTGGAAAGTAAATGTTTGATGTGGAATAATTGGCAATAAGCTTATTGGTCCATATTTTATTTATGGAAACTTCAACGATGAAAAGTATTTTGCAGAACGACCTTTCAGTGTTACTTGAAGACCTTCCCTTGGACATACGACATACAATGTACTTCCGAAATGACTGTTCAGCAAATTATTCAACAATAGCACGAGAAGTATTAAATCGACCGTACAATCGTCGGTGAATCGGAAGAGGTTGAAGTTCTGCACCATTCAGTGAGCCCTCTACATTATAACAATTCTTATTACGATCTTTTTTTGATTTGATGCGGTGTTTTAGAGATACTCCATTACCTCTGTTGCAAGACACTGGTGGTTAATATTCGACTGTACTTTGTTTTATAATTCTGTATACCGATACAAGAGCAAATGCGATAATTTCTGTAATTCATGACAGGCTATACCTACATACATCGCAAATTGAATAATTACAATGTTTTGAAATAAAACCATGGAAGAAGAGACAAAAAAGTTTACTGATCTTCTATCAGGGATGCCCCAATGAGTGTTAATCAGGGTTCATTTCATTAGGCCCATTTCCTTCAACACATGAAAGAACAATGTCATTTCTTCAACGACTTTTATTTCTATTATCTGACAAGAGGCACAGAGTCAAAAAGAATGAAACCTTCGTCTTGGCTACTCCTCGATCTACTCATCTTATGTGATTCGAAAATATCAATAATCAAAACATAAGTAAAGGGAGGAAACTACGGGAGTTGGAATGAGCGCCGGCTTGGTTTGGAGATCTCTATGAGATTGCGACACGAGCAATGAATATTGTTTGTTTCGCAACATAAACTAATGTTTGTGCATTTTATATACAGCTTTTTATTACATCGATAATGATCGGTATTTGGTTTACACATGTATATGTCGGAATACTATGCGGACACGCTGTATAGGCCGGCAGCCGCATACGATGACATATCAGCTAAACTAGTATGGGAACCAGCTTGCCTTTTCTGAAAAGTAAGTCAAAACTAGGTAAGCTGTTTTTGACTTACAATTAGTTTGAAAAACCGGTCGAAACCAGTTCAAAAACACGTTAAAACCATGTAAGATATTCCCAATACTATGAAAACTGGCCTTCTTATACAGCGTGTACGGCGGTACGTAGTGAATCATTATGTGGTGCTATACGGCGACTGGGATATACAGCGTGTTTATGTCTGGTTCAGTCAGATGACTGATCCGATACATCGTTTGCTATTAAAGTACAGCGGTGCTAAATGATCTTGTTGACATGAAAACGTTTGCTTTACTACGTGTACTATCGAGGGCAAATGTAACGCATCAAACTGCAATATAACGCTTCTATTGTGGGCTTTCCGTTCTGAATTGTTATTGACGTAAACATAAGTGGACAACTGCAATAAGCCGTATAGCCACAGGCCAAAAGGTCGCAAGCATTTAAAAGAATTTAAACCTAACGGAATTGTAAATGTATTGGAAATGAATATGATGATACTGAATTCAGGTAGAATGCAGATACATTAATAAAAGAAAAGATAAATTAGTCATTATTTTATTATTGTTTAAATAATAATAACAAAAATATAACATTAGAAACTTTAATATTGTTTTCTTAGAATTCGCTTAATGTTTTAATTGAAACAACACCAACTATACAATATGTCTTAAAGATATACAATATATGTATGCATATACATTTTTACTATTAGTTTAAGTTTTAATCGTTTCTATAATTACTGCACTTACAGTAATTTTAAAAAGATTAACACTTCTGAACTAAATTAATTATAATTTTATAATCAAAAACTAATCAATTCTGGAGTACCTGGAAACTCGCTAATTTTACAAGATAACGAAGAGGTTTGTAATCTATGATATTATAAGTTATATAAATTTAGCCCCAACATTTTTAGTAGATAATAATATTTCATTAGACGAATTAATTTGTAATGTACAGTATATTATTCAAAATTCAGTAGAATCACTTACACAAAACACATAGCGGAACAAGTTAGTAAATATAATATCCAATTATAAAAATAGATATAGTAGTAAAAGCAAAAATAAATTATAATTATTTGACACGAATTAAATGTCAATTTCTTCCACTGACGAAGTTGTAACCAATACCTAATAAATTTTAAAGGTTCTGGAATAAACGATCTTTAATCGAATTAATAGTGTTTGAAGTGACCTAAAAGTAGAAAAATATCTGAACTGTGCTTATCTATGCACATAATGGTTAGAAAAATACATTTATTATACCTATATTTTAATAAATTAAAAGTAAATTCATTATTTTGTAATTACGTAAATATTAAAAAATATATATTTTTTTAAATTGCTACTTCATTTAAATCGTTTCTTAAGAAGGCATCGAAAACGGAATTCGTTTCCGATTCGTTTTTCTATAAATACAATCTAGTTATTATATTAAAAAGCATATTATTTAAAATTTACATGTGTAAAACATACATGTTTTATCCATATATGTATAATAGCAAACAATATTTACTTTTGCCAAAGAAACAGCTTGTGCTTACGAAATCTAGTTAAGAATTCTAGTTAGCATCATTTCTTAATATAAAGAGTAAATGCAACTATTGTAAATGAAGTTATCGCTTTACATATCTTGCGAATCTTTCTACCTGAAATTTACCTGTTAGGTATCCGTCTCTAATTCTAATTACAGTCGCCCAGTGTTAGTAGTCAAATGTTGCGAATACCTGCGGAAGGCCATGTCGCTTAAAGTCTGATTCATTACATTTGCCCTCGATAGTACATAGCAATATGTGAACTCAGTTTGGAGAATACATATTTCAACTACGCAATTATTACATCAGTAGACAGAGAACTATCGTTTTCTCTTTATAAGAGTATACACCACATTGAACATAATTCGACAAAACAAATCTGGAAACTTATGTTATATATGGGAGATATTTAGCTAAGTGTTGAGGTTTAATACTTCTCTCGTAGGTAAGTAGTTAACAGTAATAATAACAGAAAATGTATTGCTTGTCACTATTTATTCCTGCTGTACTGCGGTATTTATTGTACGTGTTTTGTAATGAATCCATAAGCAGAGTAAGCACAAAGATATTCATTTCAAGTTTACATCAACTGATTTCACAATTACTAAAGCAAAGTTTAAATTAAAGTCACCTTTAGCATGGAAACACTTAACAATTTTGGAAATGTTGCCTTTCAACGCAAATAATAAAATAAAATTAAATTTCCAGGAATTATAGGTGTCCATCATTGTGGAGCAATGTAATTAATAAACGAAAGTCACGAATTACTGCCATACACATTTTAACATAGCAACGTGATTGATTGGTTGACTGGCAATAAATTGGTTAGCCGACGTTTGATTTACATTTATCTCACGTAATTCGAGCTAATAGAACCGATTGTGTGCACGTAAAAAATATATACACGAAAATTAATTCTGTCTTGTAATTACCTTGTTAACCGCAATAACTAGCGACGTGTCCGTGCTTTTTTTCCTTTTTCTCTTATACCGCTTCTCACGAGTTTCGAAGTTTAATCGAATTACTTTTACCAACGATATTGAGGAGCCGGTGAAAGTTGGCCGTCGCACTAACATACAATTTATAGATTATTTCGTAAAAACATGTTTCCAAATCCTTGTCAGTCAGTGCTTTACGGCGCGATTTGCAATCTTGTTGTTGTGCATCTACATACATATGTGCATGCATTTATACACAAATGTATGAATGCAATGTTCCATAAATAACGATGCTCGATAGGATCGATAGATCTCGCGGTTATACAAGCAAACAACGCACTCATTGCAAAATTCGTGATGCATACGTTCTTCTAATAGTCAGTTAAACGTACTCTAATTAAATTAGTTTTGGCTATTATAGATTTTCGGTGATGTCTTCACGATGCTTACGTATGTGACCAACAGCCAAGAAAAACCATCCTTTACAAGAAAAATCAAATAAATTTGCTCTACAGGAGCTTGAAGTTTAGATTACCCTATTTCAGGCTTCAGGTTGAGGCAATTTTTGCAGACATTGACACAACCGTTAAAAGTTTTGACGATATCATTCAAAGATATTTCAGAAAATCTGGCAGCAATACCACAAATACTAATTTTTAATTAAATGAAGAAAAACTTTGCAAAAAAGACTAAGAAATTGTTCTGATATAAGGACTCTTTTTATGTAGAAGCGGACAAAGGTTAATGATTTCAAAGCCAAAAGCGGTAATCAACCATTGTCCAAAATGAATTGGTTCTGGTTTGAAATGGAAACTAACTAAGTACATCAAATTTTGTTATTTCTAGAATGTACTGTTTATCAAAAATATATAAACTAGGTAAATCGGTTATACCTATTGTATCAGATATTAACTGACCGATTTTTTCAATATCACAATGGTTAATACAATAATACAAGAGTGTATTAAACAGGAAAGTCTTTCAATAAAGAAATCATTAGAGTTTATATAAG
>SMLS01078487.1:0-13057 GCA_004785975.1 Popillia japonica
ATAATAATAATAATAATAATAATAATAATAATAATAATAATAATAATTCATGCCTTAGCATCCCCCAACAGCTTGCGCCAATTACAGGGGGCATCGGCTGGCCATGAGTTATTATTACGCCTGCGGCTGTAGACCGACTTAAGATGTTATCTTTCCGCATTTGCCGTGGAATTTGGGAAACTACAGAAAACCAAATTCAGAAAGAGCGCACCGGATTCGAACCCGATACCACCAGACTGTGAAGCGAGCGCGCTAGGCACTGCGCTACACAGCCGACTGTGATTAAACAATTTTGGGCAGACTAAACGATTAATTAGTATACGATTCAAAGAACATATTGCACATTTTATATGTATTTCTAGTGCATATAGTGGAGGACTTGTGTTGGAGAACATTTTTGAGAAGATTCATCAAGAAGCTACAGTTCCACTCCAAGCTCTCGACTATGTTCACAGAAACTTTACATTGTAGCATGTGTTGCTTAAAGGTGCTTCCTCCGCAAAACACTTTTGTAAACTTTTTTGAATAAACAATAACATCGCTTTTTCAAAATTTTGTTGTAGATAGTACAGTTACTTCCATGTTTACAGATATAATTCCAAATATTATTGACAGGGCCCTGATTTCTATAGCCTTTTAGAAAGTGGTTCTTTATATGTAATTGCGTATAGGTAGTTACATGTTGAAAAATGGTAACATAGTTAACTCTTTTTAATTCAATCTGGTTTTAATTGACCTCAAAGTGGAAATAAAAAGATAAATAGTATAGGCCATAAAAGTAGATATACTACTAACATGATTAATGTAGTGTTTCTGCTAACTATGAATGAAAACTGTTATAAAAGTACTTTTTACTAGATTTTGAGGTTTGCTATAAAATGTAAACTTGTTTTGCTCTAAATTAGAAAACTAGTTTTAGATGATTGTCGTTGAACCGGAAGACTGGATTACTTTCAAAGGTTTATTGGAAACCATTCTATAAAACCATAGAATTATGAAACAGTTGTTCAAAACGTGGATAAATAAACGAAACATAAGAAAGAATGTTTCATCAGAATATAAATCAAGTCCCAGTGAACAAACTTTAATATGGAAGGAAGTGTAATTTATGACAAACGGTATGATTTCTTAAAGTAAAATAGACTCTATTACTTTAAGTCATGTCGTTTTTAGAAAGAAATAAAAGGAACTGTGTAATAATTAATTGACAAAATTTGTTAACCAACATAAGGGCAATATGTATATAGAGTATTACTTTACATAAATTTCCAATAGCGATCACATAAAAGTTATTTTTGTATTGAATAAGTTGCTACTTGCTGACTAAGCAGATATCAGTCAATGCCAATTCCGAAATCAAATTTAATTTGCCGTTAACTTTAAAATCAATGTGAATAATTTATCTTGTCGTTATTCATGTGCGATTATCATTTTGCTTTTTGACATACGAACGCATTGCGTGAATTTTTCCGAATAAGAAAAGAAAAAACAGCACCTTTTCCTCGTCTTTCACGGTGTTTTCTTTAGCCTTTCTCCTTTGTCGATTCTTATTCAGCAGATGCTAAATAACGCGACCGTCGGCGCGCAACGTTGGCGCGCTACCGTAGAGAATAAAGACCATCAAAATGCAAAATGAAAAATGTGTGTGTGACTGTTCGGAAGACTGCTTTCAGCTTTCTAATTACAGACTACAAATCTTAACCGCGACACCTGTCAAGCTCAAAAAACGTTCAGTGGGAGGAATTGCGAATCTTAAATTGGATTTTTCCTTCGTCCTTTCCACACTCCTCGCGCCCTATCTGTTTGCATGGCTGGTTACTCCCGCCACCTCTAGTCGCTCGTTCTGCATTTCCTTCCATGCTAAGGCGACGCACTTTTCTTTTGCTGAAGTTGTACATTCGAGGGTGAGTCAATCACGAAAAATTCCATTAACTACAAGAAGATAAATCAAAGAGGATTAAACAAGGTGAATGACCTTGAATACTAAATGATCTCTAAAGAGTCTACGAGATACATGTACAGAATCTTGTACTTGAAATGACAATAGGTTTCCCGTTAGCAAATGGATTTCAAATGTAATGTTTCTAAAGTGATTACTGAATTGTGCTACATATTTACTACTTAAATCCCGTTCACATTTGATTGTTATTGTGGATTACTAATTCACTGAAAGACATATTCATGTGATACACAGTTAGTCTAGTTTAAATACAGCTGCTTATCGATTTTAAATCTTATCTCATAGTATCAGATAAGATTTAAAGGATGTGATACTATTGCCTTTAGTCAGTACAATCAACATACGTAGGTCTATTGTAACGTTGCCTTTCCGGATTTTCATTCTTGAGTAGCCAGAAGAAACGGCCTACCGAAGTGTTGGTTTTCGAGTACAACTGACAGCAACATATTCACACAAAATGTGTTCTGCCGTCTCCAGATATTTTTGACACAGACGGAAAATTCGGCTTTCAGCTGTCGCATGCTTGTGTAGATAATATTTCAAGGCCGTCTGACTTGTCAGAAATGCTGTCATGTATTCGAGGCCTCCTTTGTTAACAGAGAGTAGCATATTTTCTAACTCATGCGTTCCTAATAAAAGTGCCTTTGGCAGCTTTTGTTCTGACATGTTCCGCCAGTGGCAAACCTTTCTGACGTCATCCCATTTTTTAATTGCCTGTTTTGGGTGCCACTTTTACAGACTACAACAGCGTTCTGGTCCAAGAAAAGGCATTTTTGTTGCCTTCTATATTGTACAATTTTAATTAAATTGTTCTGAAGTTACTAAAAGAAAAAGAATTTTCGTTACCTAACAAATTTATCAATTATAATTGTGATCCAAACCATCAGCAATTAAATATGATTAAGCATCAATTTGTAAAAAAAAATTGCTTACCGGATACCTTCATCATTTCAGAACGACCTTAACTTGAACTTTAAATATTCATACGCCTAATTCTAGTGGTTTGTATTTCAATTATGATCTAGTGTCTTAGAAATATAGGCAATATAGAAAAAATTTTCACAAGTTTCGTAAACAGTAAGTTTTTTGCTGGAACGCGCCTTTTTATTAGCAGCGATGATGCAGATAATACTGAAACGATTTTTCAGTTATACAGATAAGATATATTTTACAATCTGACATATTTAGTTTCCGTAAATCAATATCAGATTCAAATAACATCCTCTATCTTCATCGTTATCAGACGTATTAGTAGTATTTACTCATACTTATTGCTATCAACACCTTTATTAAACAATAAATATGTGGACACAGTCATTTTAGAACTCACTTTACAATTTTACCGTTCCTATTCATCCTCACAGTTTTATTATGTGCCTAATACCGTGCGAATTATAAATGTGAGAACCGTTCCAATTGAAATGGGGCATTACCAGTGTAAAGAACACGGCTTCGGAAAATACATCAAAGTCTTTCGCGCTGACAATACAATCTATTAATCCTTGTCATGACGTGCGGGGCCCTTGTCGTTGCTAATTTATTACCGCTATCCCACTTCGTCTCATTACGCCACCAATTTGACTACTAAATAGAAAACATCATTAACGAAACATCGTGTCCGTTCATCAATCAAATTTACTTGAACGTGAACGGTTAGAACAATAAACGAGATAATTTTATAGCTCGAAAGTGCTCATCAAACGTATGCGAACACGTGAACAACCTTACAGATACATTAATAGCCGCATTTATTATTTGCAATTGGAACATTTTGTGTAGATATGTTAGCGGGGCTGAATTATGTATGAGTACGTTACTGCTATCAGTGAAACTGTGGTAATAATGTAATGAGCTTGTTTATCTAAGATGGAGATCGTAATGACTTTCTAGAAACCGGAAAAGTAATCGGTGCGCATACAAGGTAATCAATCAAGTCCAAAGGAGAAAATATCGATTGTATTTGAATATCATCGTGTATTGCGGTAACTGTAAACGATTGGCCTATTTTTAAACTCTCGTCAAACAGGCGACAATAAATAAATAGTTTTCGATATACCACATAAGTTGTTTGCCAATAAGAACAATATGAATTTAGAGAAAAACTATCAATTTTGTTTTGAAGTACATTTCAATTAGATCACATTCTACTAATAACACTGCTCAACACAATTTATTTTTCTCATACATTATTAGGTGTAGTTTTTCTATTATTCTGAGGGGCTGGCCACATGGTAACAACAGCGCTACGTCATTTGCAAGACCTATGATTTAGTGTAAACAAACAGACCATTTGTTTGATTGCTACTTTTGTTGCAACTTTTGTTGCAACTTCCCATCAAAAGCAAGAACAAGATTAGTTACAGTAGTGTGTCTTACTCGTCCACCTTATTCAAAAGAGTCGCCAGTACCGAGACCTATAGATGTTTCGAGAATATGCAATTACAAATAGAGAAGAAGAAGTTCCCGAGTCATTGTCGACCAACGATAATGAATATTTGCCATATCCAAAGAACGCACTTCCCTTATTGTTAGTAAATCAACCAGAATGAAATGATCTTATTCGAATTCTGAATTTGTCAAGAACTTAAGCAGTACAGTAGGATCTAGACTACAAGAACGGAAGCTCTTAGCTCCGGTCACACATATTGTTCTTCTTCGCATAAGGAACGTTTATTATTTCGTAGCAGCTGCCTACGCAGTTTATATAAAGGAAACTTGAAATTCTCTGCTTGATAAACTTAATTTCAAAGTGTAAAAATGGTACTTACATCAGCGCTGACCTCAACGTTATAACAATTCTACACGGTTTACAACTGAAGTACAGAAATAACTGCTGCATCCTTTGTGAGTTGGACATTCGATTGAGAAGTTGCAACTACTGCGATGTAGAATTTCATTAAAGCTATGGATGACTGGTCTTGCATTCCAGTACCTTCTACAAAAATTTTCCAATATTTCAAATTCAAAACTTAAAGAGGAAGTTTTTGTGGGATACTCAATTAAACGTCTACAACAAGATACATAATTTGAAGACACTTCCAATTACTTACTTGAAAGTGGTGCTTCAAACGCATTTGAGAATGTTATCCAAAATTTTCTACGTAACGCAAAATTCGATAATTAAATAGCAATTATTAATGATCATAAACTGGGCTATAAAATTCGCCATAAAATTTATTTTGTATACTCACACCTTGATTTCTTTCCCTCAAATCTTGATGACGTTAGTAATAAACAAGAAATTTCAACAACATATTTCTGTCATTGAAAAACTTTATTAGCGCAACTGGAACAGTGACATGCTGGCTGATTACCGCTCGTGCGTGATATCAGAAAATAAAAATATATTAAGACAGAATGTTTGTACCAAAACCTGACGCGCCAGAATAAATTTATGAGAGAAAGTAACATTGTACATGAAGAAAAATAAGTGTAATCTCTCATTAGTGTAATAGATCATTTGGGTAGCTAGAGTAGAGAACTCCTGCGATTAAAGGCGTAATGACTCAGTGGCTTAATAGCATCGAATTACTAATTGTAATTGTGTTATCATCACATAGTGTGAATGCATTCCTTGCACAGTGTCGAGTAAATGTAATCTTCGAGTCCTATAGTACAATAACCTATAGTCTACAATGATTTCTCAAAAAAAGCTCTCGGAGAATCTGAATTCTGCTCTAGTACTAGTACACTTTTATAAATATTATTCTTTCTCTATAAGAAATAAAATAGCACAAGCGGATAATAAAACACAATTGAAGGTATTATCTTTAACATTTGTTAAGGTATATTTGACTTGTGTCTAATTTTGTGTGAATATATCTTTAGTGAATATCGTCTTAAATCACAAATGCACGGCTGCCATTTATAATCTAATACGACCATAGACCATAGCAGAAATGGACTGTGGAATGGTATGCTGTTTTGTTTTTTCCTCTTATTATCGTGCTATTTTCTTGTAGTTGATTTTCTTAATGGAGTTAAATTTTTTTATAGAGACTTCTAAGACTGAACTGATTTAAATTTAACCATTACATTAAGCTTTACATGTTACATAAATCCGTGATACATACTCATTATTGATGTTATTTGGAGCCATTTTTCTACAAATGATCGTGTTAATGAAGTCGGCATTTAGAGTGTATTTGCATAAATCTGTGCAATAGTGCATAACTAGTAAAATACTGGATACCATTGGACACTAAATCTCAATTAATATTTATGGATGTAGCGTCATTTTTGTTTTATAAAGGTTTACTGTACAGTAAAGTCAAGTATGATAATTTATATTTGTAAATAATTAGCTGCAATTGTTCGTTATATTGATAAAACTTGCTATTTCGCCAAACCATATCATTCAGTCTTGTGTCTTGTCTCAGTTGATTCCATAGTATCATGGCAGTGGCAACAATAGATTCTATCATGAATGCTAATGCCCGAATTTTCACATATCGCAAAATTGCCCAAAGGTAGCATATTGAAAAGATGTTACATCGCACTGAAACACCACATAAAAGTGATTTTTACCCTAGCATGTTTTTTTTAACTGCGCTTGTGTAATTTGCAATAGCTAATTTTTCTAGTTCACCGTATTACATTTTTTATACGTTTTGTGTGTACATATATGCATCCACCACAATTCATCAACAATCAGCGAGGCGTAAAACTAGTCGCTAGCTTTTAAGCGGTTAGAGATCGTTCTGTGCGAGAATGGAGCTGCTGTTTCACGTACGTGACATGTTTATCACGAGTTGGCGAGTTCTTTTGCCATTGTCCCCAGTGATTAATTAACGTCGACATCAAAAAAAAATTAGAAAAACTGCAATGATGAAAAAAATACACCTGCGAGTTAGAATTACATTAAAAGCTTGTTTATTTGCTGGAATGAACAATTACTACAAAGCGACGTTTGTCATAACAAACGATCTAATTTAGATTAGCAATATAGCGAATCTAAAAATATTGCTTATTTTATTGTTATAACGTTGTCGTTTTTTTATGTCTTAAATGAAAGTTTTCGAGGACTTGAATTGCAATGTATTAGAATGATTGAGCTTAGTCTATTAAAAATATAAGACCGAATAAATTAAACAATTATTTGAGGAAACCTTGTATATTAAGTTGTGTACATAATTAATTACGATAGGCGTTTTATAAAACTGACGTATGAACCTATTTGTTTTAGGTCAAGAAATAAAATATAAAACAGTTAACGTAAAATTAAAATTTATAATCAAGAGCTAAACTTAAATCATAATGTCAACTTACAAAATAAGATTACACTGTAAAATTAATGTTAATATTATTAACATAACATACGGACATATCTGACGACTGACAGTTCACCTAATTGGTTATTAGACGTTATCCTGTAGAAATTTTCAAAGGTTGTAGATCTCCCAGCATATAGATCTCTTATCAAAATTCCAAATACATATTAGCACATCCTACTCCAGTCACAATTAGAAAAATCTTGTCAGACGTCTCCTAAAGAAATCAAAAACAATCTCAGTTTTAGTTTAGCCTTGGTAGAAAGCAGACCTGTTATAAATTATCCTAAAAATTGTAAACAACTATAGAAATTTACAAACCCATAATTTAACTTAAATCCAAACTCTAATCATTCAATTATTATCATCAACAAAGTATCCAATACCTTTCACAGCACGAGTAAAATATTTTCCGACCAAATTCCTTAGGAACATTTCGTAAATTTTTTTTATTTGCATTATATTTGTACTACATCAAATATCTTAACATAAATTTTCTCTAAAAATTTTAAATTAATGTTACACACTATTATAAATTACAATAGGAAGAAGCACTAGCTGATCCACCACTACGTATCGACAAAAACTGGTGTAACTTAATTTTACAATAATGATATTATATTTTAAACACATAATTCTACAGTTCTCCAGAAGCACTATTACTGTCGATACTAAAATCACTGTTGCTGGTGTCATCATTTCCAACCGAAATAATAAATGGTTTCACGAAATCATCTATTAAGCCTTCTAACTTGCACATTTTGCCTTCTTCTTGTTGTTGGTATTTTTTCTTTTTTCTGCTATGGTAAGATGCATTATCCATTACAATACCACTATTGTCAGGCAATTTCTTTAAAATATTTTTGGACCACTCCTCAAAACCATTTCCATCCATTTCATCATGGTAATCGACTGTTTTTCTTCCTTCAAATAGTAGTAACTCATCGTCAACAAAACCGTTTTTAGAACAGATACATATGTAAAATAATTAAGCGTCTTCTTTTACCAGTAGGATATTTGAGACCAGTACACCATCTATAAATACCTGTCTGCGTGTTGTAACATTAACATCTACCCATACTTGTGCCCTACATTTGGCAATGTTTCAGTTCTCCATCGTAAAAAGGCCATGTATTTAATAGTGTCGTCAAATGTGTCGTCAAATGTAGGTAGTACCGCCTTTCTTCCAACTTGTTTTAATGGTGGTGAAATTAGTCCTTTTGCTTTATATTCACCAAGAATACGGAAAACACATGACTTCGAAACACCTATTATTATTGTTAAATACAAATATACATATTTATAACTATTTATGTATGTTACCTAAAGTGTTTACAATTTGCAGTGTTACCTGTCTGTGTTTTCTTTATTGTAGGATTACTACCAATAATTTTCTTGTACATGTTCAGTATAACTTGCTCTTCCTGTACAGAGAAATCTCCACGCCCCACAGTAACACGTTTACTTGGAGGCAATATTATATCAAATAATAAACTGAATTTCTTGTTTAATCATAGTAGCAACACAAAAAGTTAGAAAGAAGAACTACTAACTAAATATTTACTCAATCAGCTGTGTTTACAGTATGGCGTCGTTAAAATCTAGCAAATTTGGGCAGTGTAAACATGACCCGCAATAAACCAATCGTAAGCCTATATGTTGGCGGGCTATTTTCGATTAGGTCTTCTTAATAAAAAACAAGGTATAGATTAGATAAGTCAGGCTATAGAAAAGCCATAAGACCAGGTTTATTTGTGCTGTTTGATTTGGAATCAATATCGATAATACCTCAGTTAAGAAAAACCCATAAATAGAAATGTTTTTTCGAGTATAGTGAGATCTACAACTGAGTTAGTTCATTTCGAAAACTTGCCGGAAAGTACATTTTTCCTCAACGACACTTTGATTTAACTTTTGACATTTATTCTTTGTTAAATTGTCAGTGTTTTGCGTATCCATCTAAAAACATGAAAGGGGGGCAAAGGTATGTGATAATATTTTGTGGTCGGTTGGGTGAAACACCAACTGAAACTTTTGAAATGATTGAAAATGCATATACAGATAATAGTTTATTACGATGTAGAGTGTTTGAATGCCATAGAAAGTTTAAAGACGGTTGTGAATCAGTTGAAAGTGAACCTCGTCTCGGTGGACTATGTACATACTGCGCGAACTGGCAGAAAAATTGTAGAAATTAACGACGAAATACAAAAAGATAGCCGGATAGACATAGAACAAATTTCTGGCATTGTTCATTTGTCTTACTGTTCCATTCGAAAAATTATTCATTAATATTTAGGGTACTGGATGTTCGCAGCAAGATGGATTGTGTGGAACTGTTGTCCGATGAATAAAAAACGAATCGAGTGACAATTTTTCACCAGTAGAAAAGGCATATGCAACGTAGTCCACAATTTTTAATGTTGTTTCATATGACAATAGGTGGTTTTATCATCAACAATGTTTCATTCTTAAGTATATTTATTAATTTTCTGGCTGCATGGTGAATGACAGATAATTTCGAATTACGTTACACTTTCTAAAAAAAATAAATCATATGTTAGTTCGTCCGAATGACCACGTAGTTCATAGAAGTAAAATAACATACTTTGATTTAATAATCTAAAATAATAGTCATACAATACAAATATCTTCTATTACAGAGTAATCGCTTGTTTTTAGTCGTCCAGATAAAGTGTCTTTAAGCACCTATCAAGCTGTCAAGATGGATCTTGATAGTTTGATAAATTCAGTACTTCAGAGAAGACCGTAATACAATTAAAAAATTGAAGGGACAGCAATAGTAATAAATCACGCATGCTTTGAGAGTAAATGTCAGAGAGACTTTATCTTAGATATGAGAATTAATTTTGTATTTTTTTCAGGAGCAGCTTAAACATTTTATTTTATTGAGAACGAGTCTAATTTTGACGAATAGCTCTGCGATTATCATTAAAACAAATAACTCGATATCGTCCGCAGAAGTGATTCATATATCAAAGTTTGATGAATTCACTAGTTTTGTTTTGGTATTTCAATCATGAATTCAGTATTTCCTATTATTATCAAGCAACAACTAATTTCAGAGAGAATACAAATTCGGTACTCATATACCAGTCTTTTGACACATCTGAATGAGCAACCGTTGCAGCGAGCTATTTTCTTGCTATCGGTCTAATATAATCAAAATACCTATGTAAGTATAAGAAATAGTGTGTCTTCTGCTACGCTCAAAATGAGAAACATTAGAAAATTATGCTAATAGCCTACATGAAACGAACTACCTGGCTCCTATGGTCCTCCTTGCAGCAAATCGAATTGTGGTAATGTATCTGCAAGTGAATCAGAATAAAATAATTGTTCATAATCAGCACATTAGTGTTCTTCTTTAAATTTCAAACGAACGAAATTTGGCTTCTTTCGAGTGCAGGGTAATCTTTATTTTCTTTCCGGTTAGTCATCTTGCTTTAACAATTTTTATAGTTGTAGCTATTGTGTGTTTCCCATTACCAAGTTATCAAGACCAATTCTTTTGCCATTTAGAAGAACCATGTTAAGTTTCCCAAGAAAATAATGGGATAAAAAGTATAGGATATCAAAACAATGTTTAATGTTCCACGACCATTAAACAGAATTTATTACCTGCCTAAGAAAAATAACAACTAATTCCAATAACGAATATCCAGATGATTACAATGTCCTGCTCGTAAATATTTATTCAGAACATCTATAATTAACGAGCTACTTTACACAGCAAGCAATAAAACGGGATCTCCAGCCATATTCACATACTTACCAACAGACACACATACGGTCTAGTAAAGTATATACAACACATTACAATAATCTAGAGCTGACAGGCAGGTAGAAACCTGGTGGGAAACAAACAACTTTCTAACGCTATTAATTATGGAAAGGCAGCGCACTGTAATTTATGCGCCTTAATTATGCCCATTGTGCAATTAGCATGCTGAACAAATTAATTCCAGCTTGCCACATTCCCTTACTTATTTATATAAATGTCATGTATTAATTAATTTTTAAAAGATAGATACACGGTACCGATAACTAATTATCATTGTTTGAATAATTGATTTCGAGTACGACTACGGTCTTTTGGATTGACTCACATATTCATTACACAATGTCGCGACTATTAATTGTTAGGTCGCGATATTTCGGTCAGACAATGGTTTTTCTGTCTTTGTTACTGTCATTATGTGAAGTATAAGTAGTTGTGATTGAATCAAATTTCGAAAAGCTATAAGTGCTTGGCACTTAGCTATACTGACAGGTTTATGCTATGCTAGTAATATTGATATGATTTGTGATAAATGAAAAATAAATACAGTTCCGTGATCACTTAGATAATTAATTGTAAACAAATAATTCAAGTAATTAAACTTGATCAATGTTAATCGTGAACAACTTCTATTATGACATGTATATAAGTGGTGTTATTGAAGCATATTTTTGAAGTAAACAAAATACGAACATAAATCAGTAATCGCACGTTCTCCAACTGAAAAAAAAATCAATTAATTAATTAAACTTCTATTTTAATCAATCTCCGACTTTATTTGTTTTTCTTATGCGTTAAGTGCAACTTTAGTGCGTGCGGGACTTTATTACTTGTTGGCTCTTAAAAAATACATATATTAAAATCTCTTAAATAGCAAATGTGAATTAACATAGACAGTAAAGACGACACCAAATACAGTACTTTTATATAAATAGACATGTAAAAGTACAAGTAGATTAAAATTATTTTATACCTCACAACAATCACCGTGGTGGAACACATGTTAAACAAGCGACCATTTCAAGTCGTTATCGGAAACAGCAATTAGCATAAACTCAACAATGGGCTACCCCAAGGATCAGTATAGGCCCCACTTCTGTGCAATCGGTGAAGTTTGGATATCCATATGACTGGGTCACAAGAAGTACATCACTGGAAGGCACAGAGCAAACCTTAACTGCCGATATTAACACCACGGAAAAGTATTTTGGGAAGTGGAGATCGCAACCAAATGCATGTAAAACTGAAGTCACAACGTTTTACCTGAACAACAAGCAAACAAACAAAACACTGAACATCGCATTTGACAATACCGAACGTCACCATAACTAAACTCCTAAATACTCGGGCGTCACCCTTGTTAAAACACTATCCTTTAAAGAACACTTGTCAAAACTGGCTGAGAAGATCAAGACCAGAAATATTATCATTCAGGGACTGTGTGGCACAACATGCGCTTCCTCTGTATCTACCGTCCGCATTTCTGTGCTTGGGCTTCTTTACTGAGGAATATTGTGCGGAATATTGTGTGGCTAAACAGTAAACATGTGCATATGGTGGACGCGCAAATCAACCCTATGATGTAAATCATTTCTGGCGTAATAAGATCTACACCAAACTACTGGCTACCCATGCTGAGTAACATTCCACGTCCACATCTCGGCCGAATGCAATCAGTTATCAATGAATATAAACAGATAGGGAGAGACAATAGTCTTCAATACATCGATGAGGCCAATGGCCGTCGCCTTCGCTCCAAAAACCTGCCGTTAAGATCTGCAGAGTGTGCAATTCAATCAAAATTCTCAATGACAGACGCATTAAAAGAACAATTATTGTTCCAACAAACATAGCATAAAATCCAACATCATGTGTTTATTGATGGAAAACCACCTGGATTTGATTTAGATCGAAAGACGTGCACAACATTAAATAGAATTAGAACTAATCATGGATGCTGTAGATATGAACTATTAACTTATTAATTATTACTTTTTTTGTTTTTACTACTATTCTATATGTTAT
>SMLS01078517.1:0-12663 GCA_004785975.1 Popillia japonica
ATCTTGTTTGATCTCATCAGTGCGATATATCTATAAATATAGAAATCGTAAACACGTATTTACGTGTATAAATAAAATATCTGGAAAAAATAAAGTTAAACTCTAACAAAAATAAATATTTAAAATTCAATAAATTACATGTATATAAATAATATAACATTCTCTTGCATATAATAAAAATACATTAATAAATAAAACAATAGTCTTGAAAAAATAACAAAATAAACTATGTACTCATAACAATAAATAAACTGAAATTCTAATAAACAACTACATCACGTAAGGACAATTCTTCATGTGCACAAAAGACTAGAAATGTCTTACCCTCTACAAATGCATCAGCTGTGCAATTTTTCTTGCGTTTCAATTATCAGATCTGTCAGTAGAAGGCCGACAAATATCATCATAAAATTCCCTAATAATTAAACTCGTAGATATATTTAACAGCTGTTCTTGAACCAAAGTTTGATGACCTGAATTAACGCAAGCACACCATGACAAGCTAACCTTCCGCAAAGTTACCAACATTTTCTTCTGAATAGAATTTACATGACCAAATGATATTAGCAAGACAACCATCCTATCGTAAATGTTATTAACATATAATGCCAAACTAAAAGTGGGATAAAGAAGATTATTTGAATCACCAAATTCCTTAAACATTGTAAATGTATGATGAGGTTCTACGTTAGCAGAGAATAAAGAAGATTTACTAACCTGACAATCGGGTAAATTAAGTTTTCTAGGGATGAATCCAAAGACATAGGTGATGGCTTGATAATTAGAATCAATTTCATAATTAATCGGAACATTTCGAGAAGAAGCTTCTAGTTCGTTCTTATCCAATGCACAAGTCCTAGCACTTTTAGATTCAATAGCAGTCATAAAAGATTGCAGATTACTTAAGATATGCCCACAATCTTCCTCACAATTGAATCCGATAGAACGAGAAGACTAAATTATTTAGAATACAAGTTTTTAAAATTGGCAATGAACTGATGACAACTTGGATGTGTATTAAGACCACCGCACCACACACCGCACTGACGTATGACACCAAATAAATTATCCAAGTGCCAAATTACTATAACAATTATTAAAATAAAACAACAATTGATAATAACGAAACTTACCCGGAACTTGTGCTTCGTTTGTTCATAACCTCAAAGCACTACCTACGTCATCATGATTTGCATTTTTATTGTATCCTCAATATTGTACACCGTTGCCATGTCGCTTCCTCTTATAGTTAATCATAATTATTGATAGATTACTTAATGATAAGAGCAACAAAAAGACTTTTTGGTGAAAATATCGTTATAAACAGACTGATATTTCATATCAAAACCTCTTTTGATGTTTGATTATAATTGCTTTAAATATAAAGCCTAGTATGACTCGGCAACAATACTATATTTAGTTCTCCAAACTGTTCGCAGAGGCGCGCACATCTTGCGCGAAATTTCAAATTTGAAAGAATCCACCGTGGTGGTAACGGTCGTTTTAAAAATGAAATATAATACGCCGGAACAGAAACTGTCTATGGTAACACAATTTTACGGTGGGAATTCTGCGGAAATAAGTAGAAACAGCGAACTATTTTTGCCAATACAATTGTACAATAGAATATAGCGTACACAGGTTAGGTATCGACCGCCCGTCGGCGTTCACATGGTATATCTTGCAAGTAATACATATATTGTTTGTCATGTTGGAATTATATATGTATACATATGTAGCATACATATTTATTTTAAGTGATTTAAATTACAACGCATCTTAGCTAATATGTAAACGCTGTTTACTTTGTACAAAATACACTCTTGCCAATTGATAGATAATATAGAAGATTCGAAAAACCGTCATCAGTGCACAGACGCTTGCAAATTTTAGTGACTTGCTGAACCCTGAAGTATTTTTTTCAATTTTTTATATTTACTTCACAAAATTATATTATTACCGTGTAAGTGTAGAGTATCACTCGAATATAATACATTCTAATTTTCAGATTTTATTGTTTTGCACTAAAATTACCAATATTTTAGCAAATATACAATTTTTCGTAAACGCTAATATTGATTTAAGATAAGTGGGGTAGAATACCGTTAGCACACAAATTCTTAAGGTGCTATTTCCTTCTAAGAAGTCATGTATTCATTAATAAAATCTCTATGTGCAATGGCACTGACACGTCAACTGAAGTTATTAGTATCACATACATGTCATTTCTTTTAAAAATTCCAATCAAATGATGAATTTTATGTAACAGAGGAATTTAAAAAGCTGTGCAATAAAATAAAAACGATTATTTCAGCTGTTGTTGCATTCGTTTACCTTTTACAGCAAGACCAACTTAAAGTAGAAACACTTATACTGAAAATAACTATACGAGGTAAGATATACATACATGAACGCGCCACTAACACTTGCAGATTATTTGACAGCCGTTGAATGTGATTGCATAAATGGTAGTCTTATCAGGCAGGTATGCCACTTTAAGTAAAGTCTTTAATTAGTTTCCGTAATAAAGAATGACGCTAAAACATAACGTTCAGTATCTATACGTACGCAATAAATAGTAATAGCTGTCACTGCCATATCTTGATATTCTCTTTCATTATATACACAAGATCAGATAGAAACCACATGACTAAAAAGGAAGTATATAGAAATTTGGGAGAGTACAAATATACTTTTGTTAAGTGTATGTTTCCTTACGAAAACAGCAAGATATTTTAGTGATATCTCATTCGTGTTTGTGGCAATAATGTTAAACTATCTATAACTAACACAATATTTACACCTGCATATTGCACACAGTTTTATTAAATAACATATTATGTAGGTACATACATACATCTAAATGTACAGTGGATTAATTAAGTATTTGAACACCTGCATTTTTTACATGCCGGCACAATGAGCAAATATATCATCATAAATTTAGAAGGCATATACAAACTGCAATTTCAATATTTCAAATAACAGAACATTTATTAAATTAAACCGAAAATTCGAATACAATAAAGTACATATGTACATATCTGGACATATCCACGGTATAGAAACACATAATAACAATTTTGAAATAATTCTTATTTTTAATATTTTATTGATAAACCATCCTACCCTTTTCAATCTGTTTCGCGTAGAAGTAACTAACTTTTGTGTGGCTTTCCTGTGATATTTGTTCCCAGGTTTCCTAAATGCACTCGCTCTTATTTGAAATGTTTTTTTTCCTTAATCCCAGGTCCAATATATGCCAAAGGTTCTCAATGAAGATTAAATCCGGGAGGAGGATATGCCCTATATGCGCTAGGTATGTTTAGGGTCGTTGTCATGTAACAACATATAGTCATCTTGCATATTCAATTTTGCAATTTGGAATTTATTCTTGCAAAATCTTCAAATAGTCTTTAGCATCTAAAATTCCATCAATAAAATATAATTGACTGACACCGTTGTACGACATACTACCCCAAACCATGACATAGCCACCCCCATGCCTTCACAGAAGATGTTAAATTTTGTTTGAGTAGTTCGGTTCTCAGTTTGCGCCAAACTATTTGTCGCCTATCTCGCGAAATCTCTGTTTCTTTGGCTATAGCTTTCAATAAATGCATTGAGCAAAGAATATTTCCATTTGTACTTAAACGTACAAGATTTGTGCGAGTATTTAAAAAGGGAGATAAAAATAAATATGGTAACTGCCACCCTATCAGTATCCTGCCGTTTGAACAAATCGTTGTGACACGATTAGTAAAACATTTCGAAAATAGTAGATACCTGGGACATGAGCAACATGGGTATAGGAAGGGATGTTTCACAGTTAATGGAATAATGGAAATAGTAAGGGAGATTTACAGCGCTTTCGATGATGGTATATATGCCGAATTTTCCCTGTTGGAACTGTCGAAGGCGTTTGACTCTATGACCTCCGGTATTTTGCTAACCAAACTGGAGCATTATGGTATCAAAGGACTTCCTTTAAATTTACCTTACCTATTCCATAGACAGCAATTAACAGAATGGAAAAATAGACGATCCGAATTAAGGGAAGTAGGCTTCGGTGTGCCACAAGGTGCAATTCTTGGCCCACTACTTTTTCTGATTGACCTACCGTCCAACATTATTGGTGTTACAATATTCCTTTACGCCGACGACACATCCTTAGCAATAAGATCATGAGATTCAAAAGAGATAGAAGGAGATTCAAAAATAGCGATGGAACGTGTTGACAATTAGTTTGCTGCCAATAGACTGAAAGTAAATACTGATAAGACACACAACTTAGGTACTCCTATCCACCAAAGGCTCGTTTCAATCCGTAGCAGTGAAGCTCTTGGGTGCCATTATTGACTCATCGTTGAGATGGCAACAACATGTTGATGAATTAGCAAAAGAAATCTCGACTGCTCTGTTCGCTATATGAAGAACAAAAAAAAACAAACGAATAAAAAATAAAGCAAACCACGAAGCAACAAAAGCAGCGTATTTGGATATTTCCATTCCCTGCTATGTTATGGAATTCTTTTCTGGGTGATGTCGGCCGAGGCGCACATAATCTTTGTTCTACAAAAAAGCAATAAGGTGTTTGTGTAATCTTAAATATGGATCAAGTTATAGAACATACTTCAAAAAGGAAAATATATTTATCGTTCCAACCGTATATATTCTGTCTTGCGTCTCGTATGTCCATCAGCATGGGCAGGAATTTACATCATACGGTAACATGCAGACACTGGATTGCGAAGCCATGAGCGAGTGCCATGCCACAGACTGACATGTGCTCAAAGAGGAATGAACTACTGGAGAGCGAAATTAGACAATCGCCTTCCCGAAAAGAAATGCCCTTTGCATCCTTCCAAAAGAAAGGTTAAGCAAATGCTTCCGGAACAGGAGTTCTACGAAGTTGAAAAGTTTTTGTGTAAAAAACGAATTTGTTTAATATTATTAAATTAATATTTACCTAAAATTTTATTTATTATTTTGAATTGACATTTGTAGTATATATCTACATAACTATTGAGAAATTGACTAAGTTCTGAAACGGTTTTATTGCAAATATATATTATTATTATTAAAAACAAAAGAAATCGCATACTTTACGCGTTTTGCTCTATTAGCTTCGCTAATAAACGGCTTTTTGCGTTCTACACGTCCATGGTAGTTGGACTTTCTCAATACTTTTCAGACTTTTTGTGCACATACAATCTTTCCCGATGATGATTTGATATGAGTGGCTAAAGTTCTTGCACTAATTCGTGGATTCTTCTTCGCCTCGCTCAAAATTTGCCTCTCATCGCGGTTGCTTAAAATTTTGCCACCACTGCGAGCTTTATTTTCGACACTATTATATTCTTTAGATTATCGGATTACGTAATATAGTGTTCTAAAAGTTTTTTTACATCAGTAGCTATTTGCCGTAAACTTTTGCCCTGTTTATACAGTACAACAATAACTTGTTTTCCGGCCCATGTTGTGGACTATGGATTTTCTTCCGTATCTAATTTACCTATACTTGTCGCTGACCTATTTTTTTTTACTAGATATCAAGTGTTCAAATGTATGTATGTGATTTAATTTAATAAATGGTCAATTATTTGAAATATTGAGTTAAATCGCAATGTATGTAGTTTTATATGCAGTTTGTATATGCATTCTAAATTTATGATGTTGATATATTTGCTCATTGTGCCTGTATATAAAAATGCAGTGTGATCAAATACCTAATTGAGCCACTGTATGTACGCATACTGAGATTTTCTCTATTACATACCTACTCCAAGTATTTAGGGTGTGGCTTAGTTTATGCTGGTTGTATTTGCAGCTGTCACCGGAGAGAAGCTTTACCTTTAATCTCTCAAATTGCTGTGTCAGACACGCTGGGAACGCGCCCTACAATTACAAATTGTTGTTACATACGATCTAGATGCGAACTTTATCTTCACTGATTGTCTCTAATAAGCACGGATGCTTATCTAAAGCGACGTACACAAATCTTGTTTCTGAGCGATATAAAGTACGATTAACCTTGCTCACGTTTGCCAAATAATTTTTTCCCAACATCGAGAAAACAACGAAAACAACCTAAATATTATCACAGTATGGTTACAATCAATAATGTTTTTGGAATTGGATATCGTGCGCGAAAACAACATTGACTTAGCTCTCCTGACAAGAAGTGTAATTATTTGTGCAGTTTTGGTGGGAGTAATGTTTTGGGTTATGGTGCTGTTTTATTATAGTATTTTTATTAAAAAAAAAGACAAATAATAATTCCATTATTAACGAAGAAATAAAGGTGTTCCAAAATAACGCAAGATTTGAATTTGCCGCCATGTGTGCAGTAGAATGTTGGCAACCCTAAAAAAAACAATTCAGCAGCTGACAGTTGAGGGTTAGTAAAAATGGAGCGTTACACGATAGAACAATGTGTCTTCATTATTGCAGTTCGAAAATTTCATAGAAAATATGGTAGGAATAGTGTTTTATCGTCAACTGTGAAGAGATTAATTGAAAAATTCAGGAAGACTGGAGCCGTTGGAGACGCCAAACACATTGGTCCAAAAACAAGCCGCTCAAATGTCAATATTGAAGCAGTGCGTGAGAGTGTCGGTGACAATCCAGGAACCTCAATTCGGCGTCGTGGACAAGAATTGTAAATTTCAAGAAGCTCTCTACAGCGTATACTCACTAAAGATCTGTGTCTCCATCCTTAAAAAAATCAATTAACACAAGAACTGAAGCCTAATGACCATGCACAGCAAAGAGAGTTAGTTGAATAGATTATTGAACATCAACAAATGGATGCTGATTTTTCGAACAAAATCATCCTAAGCGATAAAGCACATTTTCACCTTGATGACTTTGTTAATCGCCAAAATTGCCGCTTTTGGGGTTTTGAGAACCTACATGTGATTGTCGAAGAAAAATGCATCCACAACGTGCCTCTGTTTGGTGTGGATTTTGGGCTGGAGGCATAATTGGACCATACTTTTTTGAAAATGAGACTGGTCAAGCAGTGACTGTCACTGGTGCTCGATATTGCGACATAATACAGTTCCTTCTGCCGAGATTGGATAATATAGATGTGGTCAATATATGGTTTCAACAAGACGGTGCCACATGCCATACAGCCCGTCAAACAATTCAATTACTGCATACTGGACATTTCCAGGTCGTGTACTCTCTCGTTTCGGTGATGAATGAAATGCATTTGACGTGTACGTCACAAAGTTCTGTAGCTTACGTGAAAAAACGGTCTCATATGTATTTCGATTCAGCACGTCAAAAAAGAAAAAACTCAGCTTCTAAGCTCAAGTTTTACAAATCTAGGACTTCTAGTTGTATTCGTAGATACTATTTCACACTTATGTTCTTGGCACACAGTTTAAGTATGTTAGTTCTATCTCAGCTTGTTTTTAGTTTGTCTGTTTGTATCATGTGATTAGAAATCGCTTTAAAAATGTTACTTCGAAGTACATATATGGGTTGGATCATATTTTCACAAATTGGTAACCTCTAATTACATTTTACTCAGCTTCTAAATGATAAAGGTCTTTATATTTATATTTATGTTTCAGAATTCTGTATTTAACTAGTGCTCACAGATTATTAAGCAGCTTTCCCCTTAAGTTTGTGTAAAAATAATTTGCGAAAGGGAGTGAGAGTAAAGATTAGGTATTTTGCTTTATATATTGTATATGACGTGTCGAAAGAAGCGCTTATGAACTACAAGTAGAGTGTCTGTTGCATACTTGATTTCTGTAGCAATAATATAACCTTTTTGACAATAATGAATGTCGTTGTTGTTATAAATATGAATCATATCTAACCTTTATAACACGATGTCAATGAATTCGTATTATTATTATCATTATTCTTTATTATCCTTATTGGTGTTGCCATTACTATACACGACTCTATAGGGGAGGTAATATAATAAATCTATTGTGGAAGTTCTTCTGTCTACCCCTATCTTTAAAATATAGTGCAGTTTATCCTTTTCCTAGCATTTCGTCGTCACAGATTTCTTCACTATAGGTTGTGTCTCATACTTCTCTGTATACATATGTCGAAGCTTTTTTTAAATAATAATAATAATAATAATAATAATAATAATAATAATAATAATGCCTTTATTGAGTGTATATAAAAAAAACGTCGAAACGTAACAAAATTAAATACAATAAGACATACATAAATCAAAATATACACCCAATCTCAGGGTGAGGTTCAGTCGCATAATAATATGCTGACTGCTTTTACCTAGCCCAGCAGTTTTAAAGACATGCATCATACAAAAATATTGCCTAAACGTAAACTAAACTAAATTCTGTCAGTGTTCGGATAAATATATAACTAAAGCAACTGCACGAGTGTGATATATAAAAACAGAATGATTAGATCAACAACAATATAGGAATCGCATACACATCAACAAGGCATAGGCATAGGCAAGCATACACATCAAATATATTAATAGTTGCTCTTATTATAGTTGCCAACATAACTCTCTTCTGCATTTCGATGCACAAGTTTTTAGGGAGACCTAAGATCTTTAAATTTTCGTACATTATAACCTGTGACTTAAATTATCACCGGTGCCATGGTAACAGTTGCAGCTTTTTAGAGTTATTTGACTTCAGCAGAGAGTAGTATGTGCTGATATTTTCTTTATATATTTCTTTTATTCTATCCTATCTGCTTTATTATGAAAGTAATACAATACATTCAAGAGACATAACTGAAAATTTTCATAAAGTGCAGGGTAAAATTAATTGCAGGAGACAATACACTTTCTCGAGCAGTTTCATTTTCATTCACATGATTTATTGTTAGTAAACACATATTCCTCCTAGCACAGTTACTATAATCTTCCACATTTGACACATAAAACCTAAAAATCATAAAACTACAATTTAACCACTTTCATGAGAACACAATTCCTCTTCCCAATTGTTATAGATCCTTTCCAGATTAAAACAGATTTAAGAATCAAGTTTCTGTAACTGTCTCTTCCTATAATCACTCATAGAGTATTATACACCCAGCTTCTGCATATATAAGTTCCCATTATTATTTTTATTATACACTTTTTACATAAAATCGTCTTATTTGATTGCATACAGGTCGATTATATGTATAGCTCCCGATTATTAATTCAGCAAGAAATTTAGGATTTATTATCAACAATAATTTGCGTTTTAACCAATACGTCTAATCAGTGATACAGAGATCAGTTGGAAATTTAAAGGTATTATACTTTTTGGGAATAGGGAATGTCTACCAACGAAGTTAACGAATATTGTGCGATTCCTTAGTCTTATCTAAATTCAATTTTTGAGGCACGGTTTATGGTACTTGCTTAAAGGCTATTAACGCCCTTACGATTCAGAAGGTGTATAATACATGTTTTAGTTTCATTTATAGTATTAGACGCAGAAATAAAATATCACCACTCTGAAGTGGGTTAATTAGCCTAATATTATTGCAAGATTTATTATAATATGCTGTGGGGTTGGAAGGAAGAACAGATATCTCATGCTGAAAGAAGCTGAATTTTAATCCGATTCACTAGCTTATAGGTACTTATTTATCGATATTCTTTCAATATCATCTTGATTATGATTATATGAATAAAAGCTATTATTATTATTATCCCCTACCACCACCTAGTGGTCGAAATCTAAAACAGATTGCCAGATTAAGAGTGGAGGACACACTGATCCGGAGCCGCGAGAGCCTGCGATACCTTGGTGTCCATATGCAGAAGAACCTCAGATGGGCAGAACACCTGGCCAGAACGACAGAGAATGCGCACAAGACTCTGGGATCTCTCTGTCGGCTTATGCCTAGAGTTGGGGGCCACAGTGAATGTTCTAGGAGACTGTTATGTGCCACGGTGGAGTCGATATTATTGTACGGGGCATCTATCTGGAGTGTGGCCATGCAGAGGGAGATGCACCGACGAAAGTTAATGAGCGTACAACGAAAGGTCGCTATCAACATCTCGAGAGCATACAGAACTGCAGTGTATGTGTGGTCGCGAGAACTCCACCAATCGATCTCCTGGTGCAACAGAGAACGGCCATAGAGCTCAACGGCGCTGCATGTAGGGCAACAACTCGGAGTAGATTGCTGGATAACTGGCAATTTAGCTGGAGCGGAAACAGAGGAAAGGCTATATGGACTAAGAGGTTAATACCAGACATCAGACTCTGGCTAAATAGGAAGCACGGGCAAGCGGGCTACCACCTGACACAATTCCTGACGGGACATGGCTGCTTTCAGGCATATTTGTTCAGGTTCGCGCTGAGTCGTACGCAGGAGTGCTGCTACTGCGATAGTATAGATACGGCGGAGCACACATTTTTGAGTACCCAATGTGGACAACCGAGAGGCAGGAAGTGGAAAAAACAGTAGGGACTCTTACAACGGACAAAGTGATCACCAACATGCTTAGGAGCGAGGGAGACTGGAGAGCAGTAGAGAAGTGGATAAGGCGCATTATGGAAAAAAAGTAGAGTGACGAGAGGCAGAGGCAAAGATCAAGGCTGATCAACGAAGGAAGTACGCTCTAACAACATCTAGCTTCCCTCTGAAGTAATGCCATAAGCAGTTCCAGAGGGAGAAGACCTGGAAACCCTGGGGGTTCTTTGCTGGGTATGCCTAGATGGAGACTCCCACACTGACGTGTCATAGAGCGAGACACGCGTAGTCCATCAAGGATTTTTCCCCTCAAAAAAAATTATCCCCTATTTCTTTCTTTAGGAAAGTTTAATGCGAATATAACTGCTGGCTATCGTTTTTCGGTGTGAACATTCACGTATTAACATAAAGTTATGTCTCTTTATATGATACTTATGTTGACTATGAGTTGAAGTTGCTAGTTTAATCGGTTCCCATCCACTTATCTTCATATCGTTTCTGAATAACTCCGAGTAGATTCCTTTATTATACTTGCTCCATTTTATTTTAATGTTGGCTATTTGACGGTTATTTATAAATTCAGCAGTCAGAGCACAACTAAAATAAGGTACACAAAAGATTGATTAACTATATCACTTGTTATTGTACAGTGGATGGTAATGTATCTGTAAGTTTACAATTTTACTGGAGCGTTATTTATTAAAAATAATAATTTTAATATAATTTATTGAATTGATTAGTTACTGGTTAAGAGCGCAAAACCTGTTATATTGTATGCAATGTTAAGAAAAGCCTAGGACAATACGCAACTGACAAAATCTTTGAGATAACCGAAATATGCGGATGTTTTTAAATAAGAAAAAACATGTAGATTCCACTTAGGCTAAAAAGAATCTGTCAACAAGGCATTCTGAACCGTTTTCCGTAGTATATTCAAAAAACGTTAAATTTGGAAGAAATCAAATTTTAATTTACGTTCTAGTATTTCAGTATTTACATTTACTGGTTACCTACTATTAGATTATGTGAATATTATTAGAGAAATCTATGAAAATGAATCACCATAACCGTTAACATTTGTTATCAAACCCGTCATACTGATAGCTTAAACTACGATTACAATTTTATTTTTCTATTTATTAATATCTTCAGGAAGAGTTCGTCACTGTACTCATCATCTAAGTCTCTCAATTTTTCGCAATCGCCATATTTAGTTTTGTTACTTCTAGAATATTCTATACGGATATAAGCAATTGTACCTAATTTATATTTCTTTTGTTGATGGCACTAGCGGGCAGCTGTTGGACTACGATGGCGTCGAATAATCGCTGCACGGAATTGCTAAGCGAGGAATCTTCGAGGGAGGATTGTTGCTCCCATCAGCACGGTGGTATATCCAGAGCGTGGTCCGATGAAAATTTCGACTCCGGTACGCTCTTTTTTTGGAGAGTTTTAGGCGGCGGGGTGAAATGTAAACCATGCATAGGTGAGTATATTCGATATACCTACCTACATAAGTAGAATGCCTAGACAATAATTTAGCCTAGCTGCCATTAGTAAGCTATTATGTAGGTACATACGTACGTAATCATTTTAATGAGTGCTTAATAAAACTGAAACGTGCAATTTTAATGAAACTGCACTGTGTTTATTGCAGAAGTTTTAAGTAGGAAGTAAACCGTCTTTTTTAAAGAAAAAAGGAAAAAATGTAAGCGCATTTATGGCGTCATATTTTAAACTTTATGAGACTGAAATTGTCTAGCGGAAACATTAATATTTACAGTAGTAAAGCAGTTTTAATGTATTTTGCAATTTTATAGTTTACGCGTACAAATAATTATCATAATTACATTGACATCATAATTAGGAAGATAGATGCTTAACAATTGTCGTATGATAATACCTACTTACATACTCATATACAGTGGTGGACACCAAAATAGAGCCACTATGAGAAAAACAACAATTTTCTATGGTGAAAAAGAAAATGCAAGATTTGTTAAGTAAAATACTGTTTTTCGATAAAAAATGCTAAACGATATAAAAAATTGATTGGTGTCTGTTGGACATAAAAATAGTCACAACAGAATATAATTAATAATCATCTTCGTGACTACAGCTAATATTTAGTTTAGATTGCCCTTTGTTAGAGATAACAGCTCGACGCCGCCTTGGCATGGATTCAATCGGCTGTCGACACCTAGCTGTTGAAATGGCATACCATTCTTT
>SMLS01078519.1:0-14039 GCA_004785975.1 Popillia japonica
ATCTTGTTTGATCTCATCAGTGCGATATATCTATAAATATAGAAATCACAGACACGTATTTACGTGTATAAATAAAATATCTGGAAAAAATAAAGTTAAACTCTAACAAAAATAAATATTTAAAATTCAATAAATTACATGTATATAAATAATATAACATTCTCTTGCATATAATAAAAATACATTAATAAATAAAACAATAGTCTTGAAAAAATAACAAAATAAACTATGTACCTACTCATAACAATAAATAAACTGAAATTCTAATAAACAACTACATCACGTAAGGACAATTCTTCATGTGCACAAAAGACTAGAAATGTACCCTCTACAAATGCATCAGCTGTGCAATTTTTCTTGCGTTTCAATTATCAGATCTGTCAGTAGAAGGCCGACAAATATCATCAAGTTTTCTAAGGATGAATCCAAAGACATAGGTGATGGCTTGATAATTAAAATCAATTTCATCATTAATCGGAACATTTCGAGAAGAAGCTTCTAGTTCGTTCTTATCCAAGCGCAAGTCCTAGCACGTTTAGATTCAATAGCAGTCATAAAAGATTGCAGATTACTTAAGATATGCCCACAATCTTCCTCACAATTGAACCCGATAGAACGAGAAGACTAAATTATTTAGAATACAAGTTTTTAAAATTGGCAATGAACTGATGACAACTTGGATGTGTATTAAGACCACCGCACCACACACCGCACTGACGTATGACACCAAATAAATTATCCAAGTGCCAAATTACTATAACAATTATTAAAATAAAACAACAATTGATAATAACGAAACTTACCCGGAACTTGTGCTTCGTTTGTTCATAACCTCAAAGCACTACCTACGTCATCATGATTTGCATTTTTATTGATTTTTATTGTATCCTCAATATTGTACACCGTTGCCATGTCGCTTCCTCTTATAGTTAATCATAATTATTGATAGATTACTTAATGATAAGAGCAACAAAAAGACTTTTTGGTGAAAATATCGTTATAAACAGACTGATATTTCATATCAAAACCTCTTTTGATGTTTGATTATAATTGCTTTAAATATAAAGCCTAGTATGACTTGGCAACAATACTATATTTAGTTCTCCAAACTGTTCGCAGAGGCGCGCACATCTTGCGCGAAATTTCAAATTTGAAAGAATCCACCGTGGTGGTAACGGTCGTTTTAAAAATGAAATATAATACGCCGGAACAGAAACTGTCTATGGTAACACAATTTTACGGTGGGAATTCTGCGGAAATAAGTAGAAACAGCGAACTATTTTTGCCAATACAATTGTACAATAGAATATAGCGTACACAGGTTAGGTATCGACTGCCCGTCGGCGTTCACATGGTATATCTTGCAAGTAATACATATATTGTTTGTCATGTTGGAATTATATATGTATACATATGTAGCATACATATTTATTTTAAGTGATTTAAATTACAACGCACCTTAGCTAATATGTAAACGCTGTTTACTTTGTACAAAATACACTCTTGCCAATTGATAGATAATATAGAAGATTCGAAAAACCGTCATCAGTGCACAGACGCTTGCAAATTTTAGTGACTTGCTGAACCCTGAAGTATTTTTTTCAATTTTTTATATTTACTTCACAAAATTATATTATTACCGAAGTGTAGAGTATCACTCGAATATAATACATTCTAATTTTCAGATTTTATTGTTTTGCACTACAATTACCAATATTTTAGCAAATATACAATTTTTCGTAAACGCTAATATTGATTTAAGATAAGTGGGGTAGAATACCGTTAGCAAACAAATTCTTAAGGTGCTATTTCCTTTTAAGAAGTCATGTATTCATTAATAAAATCTCTATGTGCAATGGCACTGACACGTCAACTGAAGTTATTAGTATCACATACATGTCATTTCTTTTAAAAATTCCAATCAAATGATGAATTTTATGTAACAGAGGAATTTAAAAAGCTGTGCAATAAAATAAAAACGATTATTTCAGCTGTTGTTGCATTCGTTTACCTTTTACAGCAAGACCAACTTAAAGTAGAAACACTTATACTGAAAATAACTATACGAGGTAAGATATACATACATGAACGCGCCACTAACACTTGCAGATTATTTGACAGCCGTTGAATGTGATTGCATAAATGGTAGTCTTATCAGGCAGGTATGCCACTTTAAGTAAAGTCTTTAATTAGTTTCCGTAATAAAGAATGACGCTAAAACATAACGTTCAGTATCTATACGTACGCAATAAATAGTAATAGCTGTCACTGCCATATCTTGATATTCTCTTTCATTATATACACAAGATCAGATAGAAACCACATGACTAAAAAGGAAGTATATAGAAATTTGGGAGAGTACAAATATACTTTTGTTAAGTGTATGTTTCCTTACGAAAACAGCAAGATATTTTAGTGATATCTCATTCGTGTTTGTGGCAATAATGTTAAACTATCTATAACTAACACAATATTTACACCTGCATATTGCACACAGTTTTATTAAATAACATATTATGTAGGTACATACATACATCTAAATGTACAGTGGATTAATTAAGTATTTGAACACCTGCATTTTTTACATGCCGGCACAATGAGCAAATATATCATCATAAATTTAGAAGGCATATACAAACTGCAATTTCAATATTTCAAATAACAGAACATTTATTAAATTAAACCGAAAATTCGAATACAATAATAATAATAATAATAATAATAAATGCCTTTATTTCCCAAGTACAACGCAAAATAATACAATCTAATGAAATAACAATCATGGAAAATCATAAGGGGCAGTTCAGATGATCGACTAAAGCCGTTCCCTGCTCTTCCACTTAACCCTTAACATTATAAAATAAAACTGACCAAAAATATTTACCTACTAACTAACTTAACCTAACCTAACCTATTATTCTGCAATAAAAAATTAAACAGAAACAAAAAAAGAGAAGTACAATAACTGAATAGTAGAAATTATAATAGTACCACTTAAATAAGTAAATAAATCAATCACTGACGCGAGAACAAAAAATTGAAAATTTCACACCTGAATGCCGGCAAAGACTTGGTCTTAAAACTTTCAGGTAGTGGATTGTATAAGGAGTAGATGCTATACGAGAACGACCTATTAAACATGGCTGTCTTATGGGGAGGCGGCGCAATTAGATTTCTATTCCTTACATTAATTAATTAATTAAAATTATGCACATCAGAACGATATCTTATTTTGTTGTATAAGTACGCAGGACTCCGATGCAATATAATAGCATGATACAGGGCCAGAGATTGAAAAGTAACCCTATTGCGCATATTGAGCCATCGCAACTCTCCCAGCCTATAAGTTATGGCATCATATTTACGTATACGGAAGATATACCGCATGCATGCATTTTGTACTTTTTGCATCCTACCAGCACTCACGGCATCCACACAAGGACCATAAACAACACACAGATAGGTAAACAAGGACAGCACGAAATGTTGACACAAAATGGCCTTCAGTTTTACACTGAATATAGATCTGAACGGATATAGGAGTTTTAAGTTATTGTATGCTCTTCCCAAAATGTTCGAGGTATATTTACGATATCTGAAAGAGTTATCTATAATTAATCCCAGATCTTGGGCCTCAGAAACTATTTTGATAACGTTCTTTTTCAATACAATTACAACGTCCTTGTGCCTCTCCACGTCTCGCTCCCTGCCGAACAGCAAGACCTTTGTTTTTGACGGATTTAGAATCAACGAGTGACATGCAGAAGAAGAGTCAATTGATTCCAAATCCTTTGTTATTTTCTGAACAGCCGAACTAATTTCATCGATAGGAAAGGATAAATAAATTTGGGTGTCATCTGCATACATCTGTATATTAGAAAAAATGACAGACTTTGGCAAAAAACTGCTGTATATCGAAAACAACAACGGCCCGAGTATTGAGCCTTGAGGAACACCTTTATTTACTGAAAGGGGAGACGAATTATGGTCTTGTAAGCGGACAACCTGAGAGCGATCACTCAGATACGATCGCATTAACTGAACTGCCGCATCATCACAACCAAAGTGATGTAGTTGCGCAAGTAAAATGTTGTGATTAATAGTATCGAAAGCCTTACTGAAGTCTAGCAATACCAATAAAGTCAATTTACCTTGATCTCTAGCCTCGATAATATCATCTGTCACTTTTAAAAGTGTGGTCGCACAACTGTGACCGCGCCTGAAACCAGATTGGCAATCTGGGATGATATTATAAGCATCCAGATGTTGCCTTAATTGTTCAGACAGAATTTTTTCCAGTACCTTGCTCACAACCGGTAGAATGCTGATAGGACGCAAGTCCTTCAGCTGTGATGCTGATGCAACTTTGGGCAGAGGTAGAACAATTGCAGATTTCCACAATAAAGTACATATGTACATATCTGGACATATCCACGGTATAGAAACACATAATAACAATTTTGAAATAATTCTTATTGTTAATATTTTATTGATAAACCATTCTACCCTTTTCAATCTGTTTCGCATAGAAGTAACTAACTTTTGTGTGGCTTTCCTGTGATATTTGTTCCCAGGTTTCCTAAATGCACTCGCTCTTATTTGAAATGTTTTTTTTCCTTAATCCCAGGTCCAACATATGCCGAAGGTTCTCAATGAAGATTAAATCCGGGCTTGGAGGAGGATGTGACCTATATACGCTAGGTATGTTTAGGGTCGTTGTCATGTAACAACATATAGTCATCTTGCATATTCAATTTTGCAATTTGGAATTTATTCTTGCAAAATCTTCAAATAGTCTTTAGCATCTAAAATTCCATCAATAAAATATAATTGACTGACACCGTTGTACGACATACTACCCCAAACCATGACATAGCCGCCCCCATGCCTTCACAGAAGATGTTAAATTTTGTTTGAGTAGTTCGGTTCTCAGTTTGCGCCAAACTATTTGTCGCCTATCTCGCGAAATCTCTGTTTCTTTGGCTATAGCTTTCAATAAATGCATTGAGCAAAGAATATTTCCATTTGTACTTAAACGTACAAGATTTGTGCGAGTATTTAAAAAGGGAGATAAAAATAAATATGGTAACTGCCACCCTATCAGTATCCTGCCGTTTGAACAAATCGTTGTGACACGATTAGTAAAACATTTCGAAAATAGTAGATACCTGGGACATGAGCAACATGGGTATAGGAAGGGATGTTTCACAGTTAATGGAATAATGGAAATAGTAAGGGAGATTTACAGCGCTTTCGATGATGGTATATATGCCGAATTTTCCCTGTTGGAACTGTCGAAGGCGTTTGACTCTATGACCTCCGGTATTTTGCTAACCAAACTGGAGCATTATGGTATCAAAGGACTTCCTTTAAAGTTACCTTACCTATTCCATAGACAGCAATTAACAGAATGGAAAAATAGACGATCCGAATTAAGGGAAGTAGGCTTCGGTGTGCCACAAGGTGCAATTCTTGGCCCACTACTTTTTCTGATTGACCTACCGTCCAACATTATTGGTGTTACAATATTCCTTTACGCCGACGACACATCCTTAGCAATAAGATCATGATATTCAAAAGAGATAGAAGGAGATTCAAAAATAGCGATGGAACGTGTTGGCAATTAGTTTGCTGCCAATAGACTGAAAGTAAATACTGATAAGACACACAACTTAGGTACTCCTATCCACCAAAGGCTCGTTTCAATCCGTAGCAGTGAAGCTCTTGGGTGCCATTATTGACTCATCGTTGAGATGGCAACAACATGTTGATGAATTAGCAAAAGAAATCTCGACTGCTCTGTTCGCTATATGAAGAACAAAAAAAAACAAACGAATAAAAAATAAAGCAAACCACGAAGCAACAAAAGCAGCGTATTTGGATATTTCCATTCCCTGCTATGTTATGGAATTCTTTTCTGGGTGATGTCGGCCGAGGCGCACATAATCTTTGTTCTACAAAAAAGCAATAAGGTGTTTGTGTAATCTTAAATATGGATCAAGTTATAGAACATACTTCAAAAAGGAAAATATATTTAACGTTCCAACCGTATATATTCTGTCTTGCGTCTCGTATGTCCATCAGCATGGGCAGGAATTTACAGCATACGGTAACATGCAGACACTGGATTGCGAAACCATGAGCGAGTGCCATGCCACAGACTGGCATGTGCTCAAGGAGGAATGAACTACTGGGGAGCGAAATTAGACAATCGCCTTCCCGAAAAGAAATGCCGTTTGTATCCTTTCAAAAGAAAGGTTAAACAAATGCTTCCGGAACAGGAGTTCTACGAAGTTGAAAAGTTTTTGTGTAAAAAACGAATTTGTTTAATATTATTAAATTAATATTTACCTAAAATTTTATTTATTATTTTGAATTGACATTTGTAGTATATATCTACATAACTATTGAGAAATTGACTAAGTTCTGAAACGGTTTTATTGCAAATATATATTATTATTATTAAAAACAAAAGAAATCGCATACTTTACGCGTTTTGCTCTATTAGCTTCGCTAATAAACGGCTTTTTGCGTTCTACACGTCCATGGTAGTTGGACTTTCTCAATACTTTTCAGACTTTTTGTGCACATACAATCTTTCCCGATGATGATTTGATATGAGTGGCTAAAGTTCTTGCACTAATTCGTGGATTCTTCTTCACCTCGCTCAAAATTTGCCTCTCATCGCGGTTGCTTAAAATTTTGCCACCACTGCGAGCTTTATTTTCGACACTATTATATTCTTTAGATTATCGGATTACGTAATATAGTGTTCTAAAAGTTTTTTTACATCAGTAGCTATTTGCCGTAAACTTTTGCCCTGTTTATACAGTACAACAATAACTTGTTTTCCGGCCCATGTTGTGGACTATGGATTTTCTTCCGTATCTAATTTACCTATACTTGTCGCTGACCTATTTTTTTTTACTAGATATCAAGTGTTCAAATGTATGTATGTGATTTAATTTAATAAATGGTCAGTTATTTGAAATATTGAGTTAAATCGCAATGTATGTAGTTTTATATGCAGTTTGTATATGCATTCTAAATTTATGATGTTGATATATTTGCTCATTGTGCCTGTATATAAAAATGCAGTGTGATCAAATACCTAATTGAGCCACTGTATGTACGCATACTGAGATTTTCTCTATTACATACCTACTCCAAGTATTTAGGGTGTGGCTTAGTTTATGCTGGTTGTATTTGCAGCTGTCACCGGAGAGAAGCTTTACCTTTAATCTCTCAAATTGCTGTGTCAGACACGCTGGGAACGCGCCCTACAATTACAAATTGTTGTTACATACGATCTAGATGCGAACTTTATCTTCACTGATTGTCTCTAATAAGCACGGATGCTTATCTAAAGCGACGTACACAAATCTTGTTTCTGAGCGATATAAAGTACGATTAACCTTGCTCACGTTTGCCAAATAATTTTTTCCCAACATCGAGAAAACAACGAAAACAACCTAAATATTATCACAGTATGGTTACAATCAATAATGTTTTTGGAATTGGATATCGTGCGCGAAAACAACATTGACTTAGCTCTCTTGACAAGAAGTGTAATTATTTGTGCAGTTTTGGTGGGAGTAATGTTTTGGGTTATGGTGCTGTTTTATTATAGTATTTTTATTAAAAAAAAAAGACAAATAATAATTCCATTATTAACGAAGAAATAAAGGTGTTCCAAAATAACGCAAGATTTGAATTTGCCGCCATGTGTGCAGTAGAATGTTGGCAACCCTAAAAAAAAACAATTCAGCAGCTGACAGTTGAGGGTTAGTAAAAATGGAGCGTTACACGATAGAACAATGTGTCTTCATTATTGCAGTTCGAAAATTTCATAGAAAATATGGTAGGAATAGTGTTTTATCGTCAACTGTGAAGAGATTAATTGAAAAATTCAGGAAGACTGGAGCCGTTGGAGACGCCAAACACATTGGTCCAAAAACAAGCCGCTCAAATGTCAATATTGAAGCAGTGCGTGAGAGTGTCGGTGACAATCCAGGAACCTCAATTCGGCGTCGTGGACAAGAATTGTAAATTTCAAGAAGCTCTCTACAGCGTATACTCACTAAAGATCTGTGTCTCCATCCTTAAAAAAATCAATTAACACAAGAACTGAAGCCTAATGACCATGCACAGCAAAGAGAGTTAGTTGAATAGATTATTGAACATCAACAAATGGATGCTGATTTTTCGAACAAAATCATCCTAAGCGATAAAGCACATTTTCACCTTGATGACTTTGTTAATCGCCAAAATTGCCGCTTTTGGGGTTTTGAGAACCTACATGTGATTGTCGAAAAAAAATGCATCCACAACGTGCCTCTGTTTGGTGTGGATTTTGGGCTGGAGGCATAATTGGACCATACTTTTTTGAAAATGAGACTGGTCAAGCAGTGACTGTCACTGGTGCTCGATATTGCGACATAATACAGTTCCTTCTGCCGAGATTGGATAATATTGATGTGGTCAATATATGGTTTCAACAAGACGGTGCCACATGCCATACAGGCCGTCAAACAATTCAATTACTGCATACTGGACATTTCCAGGTCGTGTACTCTCTCGTTTCGGTGATGAATGAAATGCATTTGACGTGTACGTCACAAAGTTCTGTAGCTTACGTGAAAAAACGGTCTCATATGTATTTCGATTCAGCACGTCAAAAAAGAAAAAACTCAGCTTCTAAGCTCAAGTTTTACAAATCTAGGACTTCTAGTTGTATTCGTAGATACTATTTCACACTTATGTTCTTGGCACACAGTTTAAGTATGTTAGTTCTATCTCAGCTTGTTTTTAGTTTGTCTGTTTGTATCATGTGATTAGAAATCGCTTTAAAAATGTTACTTCGAAGTACATATATGGGTTGGATCATATTTTCACAAATTGGTAACCTCTAATTACATTTTACTCAGCTTCTAAATGATAAAGGTCTTTATATTTATATTTATGTTTCAGAATTCTGTATTTAACTAGTGCTCACAGATTATTAAGCAGCTTTCCCCTTAAGTTTGTGTAAAAATAATTTGCGAAAGGGAGTGAGAGTAAAGATTAGGTATTTTGCTTTATATATTGTATATGACGTGTCGAAAGAAGCGCTTATGAACTACAAGTAGAGTGTCTGTTGCATACTTGATTTCTGTAGCAATAATATAACCTTTTTGACAATAATGAATGTCGTTGTTGTTATAAATATGAATCATATCTAACCTTTATAACACGATGTCAATGAATTCGTATTATTATTATCATTATTCTTTATTATCCTTATTGGTGTTGCCATTACTATACACGACTCTATAGGGGAGGTAATATAATAAATCTATTGTGGAAGTTCTTCTGTCTACCCCTATCTTTAAAATATAGTGCAGTTTATCCTTTTCCTAGCATTTCGTCGTCACAGATTTCTTCACTATAGGTTGTGTCTCATACTTCTCTGTATACATATGTCGAAGCTTTTTTTAAATAATAATAATAATAATAATAATGCCTTTATTGAGTGTATATAAAAAAAACGTCGAAACGTAACAAAATTAAATACAATAAGACATACATAAATCAAAATATACACCCAATCTCAGGGTGAGGTTCAGTCGCATAATAATATGCTGACTGCTTTTACCTAGCCCAGCAGTTTTAAAGACATGCATCATACAAAAATATTGCCTAAACGTAAACTAAACTAAATTCTGTCAGTGTTCGGATAAATATATAACTAAAGCAACTGCACGAGTGTGATATATAAAAACAGAATGATTAGATCAACAACAATATAGGAATCGCATACACATCAACAAGGCATAGGCATAGGCAAGCATACACATCAAATATATTAATAGTTGCTCTTATTATAGTTGCCAACATAACTCTCTTCTGCATTTCGATGCACAAGTTTTTAGGGAGACCTAAGATCTTTAAATTTTCGTACATTATAACCTGTGACTTAAATTATCACCGGTGCCATGGTAACAGTTGCAGCTTTTTAGAGTTATTTGACTTCAGCAGAGAGTAGTATGTGCTGATATTTTCTTTATATATTTCTTTTATTCTATCCTATCTGCTTTATTATGAAAGTAATACAATACATTCAAGAGACATAACTGAAAATTTTCATAAAGTGCAGGGTAAAATTAATTGCAGGAGACAATACACTTATACACTTTCTCGAGCAGTTTCATTTTCATTCACATGATTTATTGTTAGTAAACACATATTCCTCCTAGCACAGTTACTATAATCTTCCACATTTGACACATAAAACCTAAAAATCATAAAACTACAATTTAACCGCTTACATGAGAACACCATTCCTCTTCCCAATTGTTATAGATCCTTTCCAGATTAAAACAGATTTAAGAATCAAGTTTCTGTGACTGTCTCTTCCTATAATCACTCATAGAGTATTATACACCCAGCTTCTGCATATATAAGTTCCCATTATTATTTTTATTATACACTTTTTACATAAAATCGTCTTATTTGATTGCATACAGGTCGATTATATGTATAGCTCCCGATTATTAATTCAGCAAGAAATTTAGGATTTATTATCAACAATAATTTGCGTTTTAACCAATACGTCTAATCAGTGATACAGAGATCAGTTGGAAATTTAAAGGTATTATACTTTTTGGGAATAGGGAATGTCTACCAACGAAGTTAACGAATATTGTGCGATTCCTTAGTCTTATCTAAATTCAATTTTTGAGGCACGGTTTATGGTACTTGCTTAAAGGCTATTAACGCCCTTACGATTCAGAAGGTGCATAATACATGTTTTAGTTTCATTTATAGTATTAGACGCAGAAATAAAATATCACCACTCTCAAGTGGGTTAATTAGCCTAATATTATTGCAAGATTTATTATAATATGCTGTGGGGTTGGAAGGAAGAACAGATATCTCATGCTGAAAGAAGCTGAATTTTAATCCGATTCACTAGCTTATAGGTACTTATTTATCGATATTCTTTCAATATCATCTTGATTATGATTATATGAATAAAAGCTATTATTATTATTATCCCCTACCACCAACTAGTGGTCGAAATCTAAAACAGATTGCCAGATTAAGAGTGGAGGACACACTGATCCGGAGCCGCGAGAGCCTGCGATACCTTGGTGTCCATATGCAGAAGAACCTCAGATGGGCAGAACACCTGGCCAGAACGACAGAGAATGCGCACAAGACTCTGGGATCTCTCTGTCGGCTTATGCCTAGAGTTGGGGGCCCCAGTGAATGTTCTAGGAGACTGTTATGTGCCACGGTGGAGTCGATATTATTGTACGGGGCATCTAT
Organism: Popillia japonica; assembly: GCA_004785975.1. NCBI lineage: Eukaryota > Metazoa > Arthropoda > Insecta > Coleoptera > Scarabaeidae > Popillia > Popillia japonica. Next base: position 11,311 of record SMLS01078519.1, read on the forward strand.
CTGGAGTGTGGCCATGCAGAGGGAGATGCACCGACGAAAGTTAATGAGCGTACAACGAAAGGTCGCTATCAACATCTCGAGAGCATACAGAACTGCAGTGTTTGTGTGGTCGCGAGAACTCCACCAATCGATCTCCTGGTGCAACAGAGAACGGCCATAGAGCTCAACGGCGCTGCATGTAGGGCAACAACTCGGAGTAGATTGCTGGATAACTGGCAATTTAGCTGGAGCGGGAACAGAGGAAATGCTATATGGACTAAGAAGTTAATACCAGACATCAGACCCTGGCTAAATAGGAAGCACGGGCAAGCGGGCTACCACCTGACACAATTCCTGACGGGACATGGCTGCTTTCAGGCATATTTGTTCAGGTTCGCGCTGAGTCGTACGCAGGAGTGCTGCTACTGCGATAGTATAGATACGGCGGAGCACACATTTTTGAGTACCCAATGTGGACAACCGAGAGGCAGGAAGTGGAAAAAACAGTAGGGACTCTTACAACGGACAAAGTGATCACCAACATGCTTAGGAGCGAGGGAGACTGGAGAGCAGTAGAGAAGTGGATAAGGCGCATTATGGAAAAAAAGTAGAGTGACGAGAGGCAGAGGCAAAGATCAAGGCTGATCAACGAAGGAAGTACGCTCTAACAACATCTAGCTTCCCTCTGAAGTAATGCCATAAGCAGTTCCAGAGGGAGAAGACCTGGAAAGCCTGGGGGTTCTTTGCTGGGTATGCCTAGATGGAGACTCCCACACTGACGTGTCATAGAGCGAGACACGCGTAGTCCATCAAGGATTTTTCCCCTCAAAAAAAATTATCCCCTATTTCTTTCTTTAGGAAAGTTTAATGCGAATATAACTGCTGGCTATCGTTTTTCGTTGTGAACATTCACGTATTAACATAAAGTTATGTCTCTTTATATGATACTTATGTTGACTATGAGTTGAAGTTGCCAGTTTAATCGGTTCCCATCCACTGATCTTCATATCGTTTCTGAATAACTCCGAGTAGATTCCTTTATTATACTTGCTCCATTTTATTTTAATGTTGGCTATTTGACGGTTATTTATAAATTCAGCAGTCAGAGCACAACTAAAATAAGGTACACAAAAGATTGATTAACTATATCACTTGTTATTGTACAGTGGATGGTAATGTATCTGTAAGTTTACAATTTTACTGGAGCGTTATTTATTAAAAATAATAATTTTGATATAATTTATTGAATTGATTAGTTACTGGTTAAGAGCGCAAAACCTGTTATATTGTATGCAATGTTAAGAAAAGCCTAGGACAATACGCAACTGACAAAATCTTTGAGATAACCGAAATATGCGGATGTTTTTAAATAAGAAAAAACATGTAGATTCCACTTAGGCTAAAAAGAATCTGTCAACAAGGCATTCTGAACCGTTTTCCGTAGTATATTCAAAAAACGTTTGGAAACGTTTGGAAGAAATCAAATTTTAATTTACGTTCTAGTATTTCAGTATTTACATTTACTGGTTACCTACTATTAGATTATGTGAATATTATTAGAGAAATCTATGAAAATGAATCACCATAACCGTTAACATTTGTTATCAAACCCGTCATACTGATAGCTTAAACTACGATTACAATTTTATTTTTCTATTTATTAATATCTTCAGGAAGAGTTCGTCACTGTACTCATCATCTAAGTCTCTCAATTTTTCGCAATCGCCATATTTAGTTTTGTTACTTCTAGAATATTCTATACGGATATAAGCAATTGTACCTAATTTATATTTCTTTTGTTGATGGCACTAGCGGGCAGCTGTTGGACTACGATGGCGTCGAATAATCGCTGCACGGAATTGCTAAGCGAGGAATCTTCGAGGGAGGATTGTTGCTCCCATCAGCACGGTGGTATATCCAGAGCGTGGTCCGATGAAAATTTCGACTCCGGTACGCTCTTTTTTTGGAGAGTTTTAGGCGGCGGGGTGAAATGTAAACCATGCATAGGTGAGTATATTCGATATACCTACCTACATAAGTAGAATGCCTAGACAATAATTTAGCCTAGCTGCCATTAGTAAGCTATTATGTAGGTACATACGTACGTAATCATTTTAATGAGTGCTTAATAAAACTGAAACGTGCAATTTTAATGAAACTGCACTGTGTTTATTGCAGAAGTTTTAAGTAGGAAGTAAACCGTCTTTTTTAAAGAAAAAAGGAAAAAATGTAAGCGCATTTATGGCGTCATATTTTAAACTTTATGAGACTGAAATTGTCTAGCGGAAACATTAATATTTACAGTAGTAAAGCAGTTTTAATGTATTTTGCAATTTTATAGTTTACGCGTACAAATAATTATCATAATTACATTGACATCATAATTAGGAAGATAGATGCTTAACAATTGTCGTATGATAATACCTACTTACATACTCATATACAGTGGTGGACACCAAAATAGAGCCACTATGAGAAAAACAACAATTTTCTATGGTGAAAAAGAAAATGCAAGATTTGTTAAGTAAAATACTGTTTTTCGATAAAAAATGCTAAACGATATAAAAAATTGATTGGTGTCTGTTGGACATAAAAATAGTCACAACAGAATATAATTAATAATCATCTTCGTGACTACAGCTAATATTTAGTTTAGATTGCCCTTTGTTAGAGATAACAGCTCGACGCCGCCTTGGCATGGATTCAATCGGCTGTCGACACCTAGCTGTTGAAATGGCATACCATTCTTT
>SMLS01078531.1:0-18736 GCA_004785975.1 Popillia japonica
AAAAAGTAGGTCGCCGCATTATACTATGTATGGTATGTGTGTGAATAAGCTTGCTAGTAAAAAATGTCATACAACTTATTATGTAAAACGAGTTTGGTTGTGCTTTTGTATATGGAGTTTTTGTGAGGGGAGATCGTTTGTATTGTACATACATACATAGTGAGAATGTCGCACAAATAGGCAGCCATCTATTTTATATCAAATCAAAAATTACTTCGGTTGCAATTATTGGAAAATTACAAACTCAAAAATATTTTAAATGTATTATGTTACAAACATAAATTTAGTCGTTTTCTCAAATTATCGAACACATTCTGCATCATTTCTTCTGTAATACATCCATCTGTTGCCTCAATCAACTGAGCCTGACGCTTTTAATCATGTTTTTTCTTCTTTTAATGTGAATGTGTTGGTTCTGAAAAGAACCGTTTCTTTATTGGAGAAATTCAATGCTCACAATGCTCGATTATACTAATGATAATGATGCTTTGTTGCAGGTCGTTGAGACCAAAAACAAAAGTCGTAAAAATAGAATTTTTTAAATATTCTATTGTCCTAAAAGATGTAAGCATTTTTGGCTGTTTGGTATTTTTCATTGAAATACCTTGAAAGAATATAGGTCCAATAATCCTTCTTTAATAAACAGGTGTCCAAACTCCAATTTTCTGTCGGTGCAATGGTGCTTCCACAAAAATGTGCTCTTCACATTCTCTGCGAATTTACATAACCAGAGAGATGAAACCATCATTCATCAGTAAACATAACCTTCTCGGTACTTGCGTTATTAACAACAAACCGGCCAATAAATAATTGACAAAATTTTTGTCGTTCTGGTTTGTCTACAGGTAATCTGCTCATGGGTTGCTTGCAAACGGTATGCATGTAAATGTAGGTCATGCTTAAGAATGCGTCTGCAAGTGCCATGAGAAAGTACTTTTTTTGTAAATGTCGCATCAAAATCTGAGGACGTTTGTCCACCAATTGCTTAACGGCTTTAACATTATCTTTGTTTCTAATAATTGTAGGTCTATCACTACCCGTTTTATGATCCACGCTATAAATTTCTCTAACGAGTTGCACAAAACGGCGAATAGCTGTTCAAAAATGTTCATAGGATATAAGGATATCTGCAAATTTTTGAAAAAAATCTTGATATGCATCCTCCCACTTGTAATTGTGGATGTTACTTTAGAGGTTAGTATAAATCCTCTAAGCTCAGACGTGGCTGGTATGTGTATCTCACTGAACCTGTCCACAAAATCGTACTACAAATTCTTCATTCTTATTACATCAATTTCACTAATTAAATACTGTTTATGATTCGCAACGTAAGAAATTACGTCTGTTTACGTTATATTACCGTATAATGAGCATCTTCCGCAATATTAACTAACTGTTAAAATGACACACATTAGAGATAACTAGCACGTTTGAAATTACTCGAGAACAAGAAATTGGCTGTACAAACATTGATGTATATTCTACCATTTACGACTACAGAATTAATTCCGCGTAAATTGATGGAGTACAATCCACGTCCGATGCAAAAATTAAACGAGATTCCCATTATCGTCAAGGGTAGCTTTTATTGAGTGGGTGAACTTGTCAATTTCATTCATAATTGCGCGTGGCATCTTGACCTATTTATAGGGTGGTATGAAATCGATTACTTTCTTATAAATATGTTTAAAGATGGATCAATTTTATTAATTTAATGTTTTTTTAGGTTGGCGCCTACTGTTATGCAGAATTGGGTACAATGATTCGAAAAAGTGGAGCCGATTACGCCTACATCATGGAGACCTTCGGTCCATTTCTAGCATTTATTAGATTGTGGATCGAATGCATGATAGTTAGGCCGTGTTCGCAAGCGATCGTGGCATTGACTTTCAGCGTTTACGTCATGAAACCGTTTTTTCCGGCTTGCGATCCGCCCGATGACGCTGCGCGACTACTAGCCGTCTGTTGTATATGTAAGTTTGTTTCACCATTGCTATGTGTAATCTCATTTTTATACTAAATTGTTACGAAATTGCGAACACCTGTTCGAATTGCACCGCAGTTGGAGTAACGCAACTTTTTTCGCGCAAAAAAAAATTGGAATTACTTTCTAAATATCTTGTTTTCTACTATGCAATTATCGATGCAATCACGTCTAATTACCTAGCAATTCTCTGTGTGGTATTTTATTAAATAATAGAGCAGTTTACAATGAATACGGAGGCTTAAAAAAATACATAAATTGAATTGTATATTTGCGGGAAAGCTAAGCCCCCATTTGCGTGCGGGTACCCACCGGCGAAATACATAGAAATTTGCAAATCCCTTCATTTAAACGGAGGAGTGAAAGTAGAATTGATTTGAAAAAAAAAACGTCAACAAGTTAATTATTTTTTTTATATTAAATACTATATCGTTTTGTTTTTCAGGCGTTTTAACATTCATCAATTGCTATGATGTCAAGTGGGCCACCAGAGTTCAAGATGTATTTACTTACGCCAAATTGCTCGCCCTCTTCGTCATTATAGCAGCTGGAATCTATCAATTAATTCAAGGTAAGATGTACGAATAATCAAATTTTGATTGAAAGATTCTGCTACTCCCTCCCAAAAACTAACGTAATAATCTGTATGTAAAATTGAACTTGTACTTTGTAACTACGTAGAAGCAAATTAGTTGCTTATTATTTTAATTTTTTATTCGGAAAATGTGTTTAGAGATTAAAAAAAAAGATGGGAGATATATATAATTAATATATAGTCCAAGGACACTTAACTGGTATTAGCTGTTAAAAAATATTAGCATACATTTTTGATGGCATATTTAGAACATAGCAACAAGTAAACCACAAATTCTAAATAATTTTTTATCGGTTTTCATTAATTTTAACGTAAAATGTAAAATTAAAAAGGTATTGGGCATATTAGCGGTTATTCAGTGAAAGGCAACAGCAACTACAAAGGATACGTCATCATGTATTCCAGAAAGAAGTTGGAAATTCCTGAAATCGATTGGTGCATGTTAAAAAAGTTCTTCAATAAGTCTCTTCGGAAGCTTTGGTAGCATCAATGGTGGTACAGACCAGAAGGTCTTATTTTGTCACACTGTAATTTGATTAAATTAAATTTATAAATTAACTAAATCAAATTTTAAGTTTCATTCAGCTAAACGTAGTTAAAACGTAGTAAACATCGTACAAGTCTAAAACTATAATCGATAGTTAACCATTTATGTAGAGAAGAACAGCTGCGAGCTTTTCAAATGATTGCAGGCAAAACGGAGCACTTTTCATTCATCAACACAAAGACCGAAGTTACTTCACTGGCTCTATCATTCTATTCAGGGCTGTTCGCCTACAATGGCTGGTGAGAACATTGATTCACAGATGTTAATACAAAGGGGATTCTGAATTTTCTCGTCTCAATTTAATAATTCTAAATTAATCAGTATTACCAAAAATCTTCCCAAAATTGAAATTCAAAATTCCCGCTTTGATAAACGTATCTGTGATATAATGATCAAATATTACTAATTTATTAATTTGCAATTAATACAAAAACGAATCTGCCAATAAACTCGGGATAGAACTTAAATTACGCGAGTTCAGAAATAAATTTGGCGATCGTTTTTAAGTTAATTCTGGAGGAGATTCGTTACAATTAGCCGCGAGGTTCCTCCGCAATTAATTAAATTTGGAAAAATCACCGGGAATCATTACATGTTTTTATGATCTATCTAGTAATAAACTGACGTATCCTCTCTTGCAGGAATTACTTGAATTTCATCATTGAAGAGCTGAAAGATCCAGTTAGGTATTGTTGCATTACTTCTTTAAATTTAATCTTACCAATAATTCTTTTTTTTTCTAAAAAAAAAATATAATTACAGAAATCTTCCTTTGGCAATCGGGATCTCTTGCACGCTCGTTACGGTAGTGTACACTTTTACAAACGTAGCTTTTTATACTACGTTATCACCGGCTGAGGTCTTGGGATCGGAAGCTGTTGCCGTCTCCTTCGCCAATCGGATATTCGGAGCTTTCGCTTGGACTATCCCAGTTTTCGTGGCTCTATCCACTTTCGGCGCAGTCAATGGGATCCTGTTGACGTCCTCGAGATTGTTTTACTCGGGAGCGATGCACGGACAAATGCCGGAATTGTTAACTATGATTCAAACGAAAAGGATGACACCTGCACCAGCTGTATTAGTTATGGTAAATACATACTAGAGATTAGTTGGTTTAAACGTGATTGGAATATTTCGATTTTGTTGTCGTGTAGTGTACTTAAGTCTATAAAAGTCTGCAGGTAGAATGTTATTTGAGAGACGGGATTATGTGACCGCAATTTAGAATTCAAGGTCGTGTTTTCAGAAATAGCCCATCTAATCAATATATATGTATATCTACGTGTATGTATGTATGTGTGTGTGTGGTCTCAGGTGTAATTCTTTATTAATCAAACAATAATGTTTAAATTTCTTTCTACAGGCGTTGCTATCGATGCTGTACCTGACGAGTTCCGATATATTTGCTCTCATCAATTACGTAGGATTCGCCACATGGGTAGGTTGTAGAAAGAAACTATGTAATACAAAAGAGACACGATTTAGAACGGTCGTTTCTGTGTCACGTTAAAGGCCAGGTAACGATATGCAAAATATATTTGTTAGTTACACATATTATTGCTGCAAAATAATCTTGCGCAGATATTTGGTTAGAACCGGTTATTGTTAATTAAAAATCAATCTACACAATTCGTGGTTGTAACTTTCGGAATGTTTACATTTTAGAACGCTACTTGCGTTTTAAAGTTTATAAGTTCAAGGAATGTCGATGCTGTTTTGTGATGCAACTGCCATAAAAAAAAAATAGATAAATCTTTAAAACATGTACTTCTTCTCACCGCCTCAGAATGCCTATAGGACTTCACTCCAACATATTTCAAGCGAAGATTTCTGCTATGAATTTATGAATCTCCAGATTTTCAGTGGGTCTCCAGCCACATAGGGATTGAAGGGAACAACCTGATCCCTTTTCTAGTCTGCAAAAGAGCCAGCTAAAACAAGCAATTAACGATTTGAAGGACAACAGAAAGCTCTCTCACAAAAGGAGATGGTGCTCTCTTTTAGCAAAGAGGACCTTGAACTATTGACAGGATTTTTGACAAATCATGCGGCTATGAAATACCATCTATACAAGCTTGGTAAAGCCGAAAATCAAATCTATCGTCTTTGCCAAGAAGATCTAGAGACGGCAGAACACATTTTGTGTGAATGTGCTGTGAACCAAACGAGATTTTAGTTTTCTTTGGCACAAAAAACTCCTAAATTGGTCTAGACTAATCCAAATGAAATATTAGAGAGGTCTCTGTTAATTGATCAAGGATTTTCAAACATTAAATCTTTAAGTTGACCAAAGTGTCTGTTATCAGTCTATTATTGGTAGTTCAGGTTAATTTTTATCATCGAATAAATCTTAATTTCGGTTAAATCGTTTGTATCTGAAGCAATTCCCCAAAATTCTCAACATTTTTGCAGCAAAACTTTCATTTCCTATACAAACGCAACTTCTTTTCCCAAAGTCTAGCGTTGTAAAAAAACGCTTATACGAGTGTATACCACTGAGAATTAATCAATAAAAAATGTCAATTCAGATTATTCAGAATGTGCAGAAAATCCAGAATAACATTCGCTGTACCAGGTTCAAGCCGCATTTTGCATGAACCGTTGTATTTCCATCAGTAATACTCTTGCATAAATTTATGGAAAAAAATTGTTGTACAAAATGTCCAAATAGAGCTTGATTGCATGGCTAAGCGTGGTATCACATACCCCTCGAAGGCATAGCGTTCTTCTCGGATAAGGACGTAAAACTGTCCTTGGTCAATACGATGTTTGATGTTTGGAGATGCTTATAGATTTCCGAGATGTTTCTAACAAACAATACTGCAATGGGTGAATGGTCTTCATGTGATAACCGTGATTTTGAAAGATGCAAGTGGAATTATAAACATTCCGTAAATCACATTAGCAAGTTATTACCAGAATCAAAATATTCTTTTTGCTAATCGTTTCCTTTGAGCATTTAAGCAAAAATAGAAAAAAATGTTATTAATATTTGGTTTGAAGACCTAATCTTGCTTCTATTATTACAGCTTAGTATCGGTGTATCAGTTCTATGTCTACCATGGCTCCGATGGAAACAACCCAATCTAGAAAGACCAATAAAAGTAAACTTAATATGGCCAACCCTCTACCTCTTAGCGACAATATTCGTGACAGCAGTTCCTATGATAGCGAGTCCCGTCGAGACAGGCATCGGCGTCCTCATGATCCTTACCTCGATTCCGGTTTACGTAGTCTTCATCATGTGGAAGGATAAACCGCTATGGTTCGTTAAAGGATCGGCTGGTATTACCGCGACGTTGCAACGCCTCCTGGTCGTCGTCGGGAAATCTAAAACCACTCATCTTTGAACTACGATGAAGACATATCTATTTTGTTAAAAGAAAAGAAAACGGAATGTGTAGGACAAGATGTTTGTTGAATTGTTTAATTCGTTCTATTATGTATGAAAGACAAAAAATGAACAGTCTTTTGTATTGGGGTTTTCCCACATATGTAAATTTGCTATAAATTTTCTGCGTTGCCAAAGACTGTAACGGAGTGAAATATCTTTCGTGCTAGGAAATTTATCGTAGCGATTTTTTAGTTTAATTTTAATTTTTTAATTTAATTTAATTAATTTATTCTTTTTATAAAATGATATCATCAAAAATAAAATCTGAGTCATATGAATGAATTGAAATCTAAACAAAAATCTTCCTGTGCCTTTTTGGAAATCGTTAGGTTATTTTTAGATTAGAATAGACTTTTTTATTCCATATCACGAACATGTAAATATTAATATTAATTTTATTTTTGATGATAAATATAATTTTTAGGAGCAATGTATTTTTAGTAATAATTAAAAAAAAATCTGTTGACATTCCACTATCCGGCAGCCATTTTGAGATAACCGTCAAATCTGTCAATATAGATTTTATAACCAAACAAGTTTGACGTTGACGTTTAATGAAAAATGGATTCTATTTTCCATTTTTTTATTGAATTGTTTAGATCTGATATAGAAAAGCTCGTACAAAAGACTACATTGTAAATGTTGCTTGAGCCTATACCGACAATAATAACTGGACATCTTTATACGATGTAATAATAATAATAAAAATGAAAAGAAACCACAAAAAACGGTGATGATAAACTGATATTATGAAACAAATAAAAGTCATTCCATACAATGTGAAAATGCGTTTTAATTCCTTATTGATACTATCTAGTTGGTATACGAGTAGCCAGTACATAAAGAAAGGGGAAGAAACAATTTGTTTCAATCTCCATCGGGAATTTCATGACGCAGTGTTGATTGTTAAGGAAGTTCAAGAAAATTGAGTAGTGGTGTAGGTATTCATTCACCTACTATTTATGGGAATGGAATGTTCTGTTTATGAATTTTCGGAAGACATATAGTATTTAGAATTTATGTTCAGGGTGATATTACAGTGCGACCTGATGATCTACTGAGCTTACATGAACTAGAAGTTCCTGGAACATGAATAGATTCGAATAGATGTGATGGTTTCATGAAGGGTATTTCTCCCACGCCAATCACAGCTTTACCGAAGTAACTGGTACAAATTGTTGCAATAGCCGTGTCGTTGGATATCAGGTGTTTCGGATTCTCGTCCTTCACCCCGCAAAACCTGCAGTCGCTATAACTGCTTGACTGTCGGGGAAAATTGCTTTGTCAAGATTCAGTTGAGCAAATCTTCCAATAGTATTTGGTTTCTGGCCCGAATACTCCTGCACCTGCTCCTTTATCAGTTTTGGAACCATACCATTTAATGGTATTTGCCTTTAGAGAAAGTTCTTTTCAAAGGTCTATCTTCTAACCATGCTCTCTGGCATGGAATCTCAGCTCCACCAGTCTCCACCCTAATTAATCGGTACAATGCCTTATGAGCAGCTTTCCCCACTGCTACGTGTAGGGGTGTGGAGTCTAAGCGATGGGGTTTGGATTCTCTAGATGGAGCTGTATGTTCTGGTTTGGAAAAATTCTGTTGAGGAAAAAAAGCGTCTGGCTGTTTCAAAGTGAATACCTTCTTCTTTAGGAAGTGTGCGGACAGATGACTCTAGAACACTTTTGGAAGCAACAGAGAAATTTGAACCCTTCGATAAAACTTATGACTCTGAATCGGAAAATCCCTTTTTGGGAAACATGGAATATGTCACACGAGTTGGGGGAGTTTTTGGAAAACTTATGAAACTTTTGAATTTTCTAAAGCCGTTCATCATTACTCTAATCACTTAGGTTTGCCACAAATAGTTCTAAACATAGAAAACTTGATTCAAAACCAAATATGTGTGCAAAGAAATCAATCAATCAATGACGAAGAAAATAAATTAAGTTATAATTTTGAAAAGCTGTTGCTATATTTTTGGCGAACACTATATATACAAAAATACATTCGAAAATAATTTGAGTGTAACATTTACTAACTTATCAATTAATAGTACAATAATCCTAACTTAAAGGAAGCAATACAAAAATCGAATCCTAATAATCTCTTCTTCTAAACCTAAACATAACATTATAATTCTTCGAATAATTTCGTTTTAAATTGATATCTAACTTGTCCGCCGCCATATACGCCGCGCCAATCGCCATTGTGGCCGTCATCCTCATCAAAGTCATATCCTCAATATTCGTGTTATCCATTAGATACGATATGAACCCCGGCTTTAACAAAGCCCAACTTAACCAAACCGATCCGACGCACAGAATATGAATACCACCTTCACGATTTGTCAGTTCTGGCGAAGCTTTCGGTATTACAGCAGATAAAGCTTGCGCCAGATCAGTGCCAGCTTCGTGAAAGAATAATTGCGATAATTTATCACCGTCGTTAGCGCAATTGGCTAATTTTTTGGCGATACTAGCGATGAAAGGTTTGTCGAATTTCGTATAGAAATGTTGTAAAATTGATTCTTTAGTGTCCACGTTGAAGTGCTCTTGTACTGTTGACCACACACGCTGTATGGGATGGGGAGCTGGTGAGAATCCGTCTAAATCGTCGAAACAAGCTTTAACAGCTCTCAGCGCAATTTTATAAGCTGTAAATATAGTTTAATTAATTTTAAGATAACCTAGTTTAGACTGCTACTCACCACTGCCTTCATCACCTAGAAGATAACCCCAACCTCCGCATTGCGCCCTACTTCCATCCGGATTGATAAGTAGCGTATTAGATCCAGTACCGGCGATACAAGTAACACCTCCGCTTCTTGAAGTCGCAGCTACCGAACCTTCTGTATCACTACCGATTGCGTAACGTTCGCTCAAATTGGGATAGAATTCTAGAAGGCCGCGTACTAATTCTTGATTCGTTTCTTCTAGTTCGCAGCCGCTCAAACTCAGACCCTGCGGATATTTGAGGATTATAAATTAAAATTTGTCTAGTTAGCATGTTTGATTTTTTTATATGTTGAAATGTGTGCTTAAAGATAAAAATAAAGCGTACACATAAATATCAATTACATCATTGTTTATACAATGAGTGAATGAGGATTTGTGATTCGTATTTTTAGAAATATCATGTTTAGAATTTACGATTCGCAGTATTTAAGAATTGTAAAAAAATATTTTTTTTGTAACGTTGGTAACTAAATTAAAATAGTGCAATTGTATATCAAAAATTCGGTTACATAAGTGAAACAAAATTTCGAATTTTTTACATTTATGCTCATTTAAACTGACAAAAACTTACTAAAGCTGTCAAAGGAGTAGTTTCCGGTATTTGCAAATCGTTCTTGGCGTTATTGACCATCGTCGCTATCCTGTTCCTACATTCAGTCATCCCCAATAGAAAATGATTAGTTCCAGGTCCGGTGGTTTCTGACAACACTTGTCCTTCGGCATCTAACAATAGTAAAGTTGAGTAGGTGGCACCACTGCAAGAAAATTAATTTTTTCATTAATAGTGTGGTTCACAGCTATTGTTCACTATACTTTGACAACACAGTGCTCAAGCCTGTCTTCATCATCGAATGGATGATAAGGAAAATTTATTGTAGGATTTAAATGAAATTTGGTGAGTTTATAGACTGATGTATTGTAAGGACAATCGAATGGTTTCGGGGGAAGGAGTATCCTATCGACGACGCTGGGCTTCTAAAATTTTGGTGTGGTTCTAACTCAAGAAAATTAAGTTCAAGCCTCACTGGATTCACAAAGAAATATCAGATAAACCAAGGCAATATCTGCTTCATTTAGAAAGAATAAAGAGAAAGTATTATTTCAATCTTCAGCTCCATTTAAACGGAAAAAAAGTAACATATATCACCAAAGCGGAGTATATCAATACAGGGTGTCCGCGAAATACAAAGCATGCTTTTAAGGGATGATAGCTACAACGATTTAGAAACAAAAACATATAATACACCTTGGGTCAATCTGTAAGCGTAAACGAGAAAAAACATTATTTCTCATGTCACAAACTTCGACGCATACTGTACACCGGCAGCTGATTAGTGCAAGATTTACGACGATTACAGGTGTGTGTTCTTGAAAATGGGCAACACATCGAGCCTTTCCTGTAATACATTTTCTCCTGTCTCTCAAAAAAGTCCTTTTTAGGACCACCAATTTATCACAAATAAAAAAAAAAGAACTCAATTTTGTAGTAGCCTTTACGAAAGAGCTTAAAGCGCCATAACATAATTGCAGTAATTACATTGATTTCATTCAATGCGACTTTCCCTCAACTTAAATTTTCATTTACCGATCGGAGGCTGCTATTAAATACGCCCTTTTCACTCTAACTTCAACATAACATCGATTTTATTGTCATAACATTATTAAAAAAACCGCCAAGGTACCTTTTTTTAAAAAAATATGGCCATTGACTCCGTACGATATAAGTTCAAGGTCGTATAAACAGATGATGCTTGGCATGCATCTGCGCTTCTAACTGCATACGGGTACAGTATGGTGGAAGACAAATGACATCACGCTTCAATTTCAAAGTATGAAATAATTCGTTTTCATCGTTGTTTTCAGTTATTTTCAACCCTAAACTTTTGATATGGTTTTTTGGTTATTCAAGAAGCAATATGGATGAGTTTTCTTGTACAGTTTGACCAAATAAGGTTTTTTAGAAATAATTTTTTTCTCGTTTACGCTTACAGATAGACCCAAGGTGTATTATATGTTTTTGTTTCTAAATCGTTGTAGCTATCATCCCTTAAAAGGATGCTTTGTATATCGCGGACAGCCTGTATAATTCTTAATTAAATCGTAAACTGGGGCAGTTATTTAGCCAGAATTCCACGAAGAAAAAAGCTACAACACATTTTTGGATTTGGGGAAGGGTTTTGGGAAAAATCTGAAGATTAAAATCAAAATTGTTAATATCATTGGAACAATTAATTAAAATAAGACTACTATAACCTAAAATATGTCCTGAAATTTTTTAAATCAAAGGACCATTTATTTATCGCTTCATCAAGACGTCTTTTAGACGTCAAGCACTAGACGAATTGACCAATAACTCTATTATATTTAATTAGGTTCACGTTATTGTTAGAGCTTAATACATACTTATACATTTCAAATTTCAGAAATATTTACACAAGATTCTCGATAAAATATTAAAGAATGAATGAAATTTGTACTAATCGATTCCAGATAATCGATGCCTGTGTATATCAAAATAATAATCTTGCGGAAATCTCATAGTATTCGGTTATCAGCTACCTGATATTATAATTTGGAACTAGTGGAGTGTGTATTTCCCGCCAAGATAATGCGCACACAAAAAAAGCCACAAAAAGAAACATATATAAAAATTAACGCAATAACTTCGATTTATTATTTCTAATTATTATCAGTGTGGTTATATGTTAATTAGCGAATCTATTTTTAGCCTTGTTACTTTGTTCCGAACTTTGATAACATTCAATTGTTCAGAATTAAGGTTCATCAATCTCTATTACTGTTTCTAAATTGGATGTATTAAATCTAAAGACATATTAAATAATGTTGTCTGGCGAAGAAGACAAGTTCAAAATCAAGGTTAAAGGTGGTGCTCATAATTTATATTGTTATAAATTTCAATCTTTCGATATTCTGTCAGTAGGATTTACATACGTGTTTGATCTATGGATATTTATATACATCCTCATTATAGCATGTATGTAGGTATTCAAGTTTACGCATCGATAACGAGAGATATGTGAATAAACATGCAAAAATGGTTTGCATATAATGGACTAGAATAATTGTTTTGCATGTTGTGTTTACAAAGATTATAATAACGTGTTTTATATTGCTTGCAAAGCGTAGTTCGCGTAATATTAACAAAACTATGTTATGTTTTGTTTGACGCGGGATTTAGATAAGAAATAATAGCGTGTTAAATTAGAAAACCTCAATTTTGACTGCCCTAAATATGTTTTTATATTTATTTCATTTCAGCATTTCACTTGATTCCATTTTCTAACACACAACATGTCATATTTTATTGTCTTTAGCATTAAGCTCAAGAAGGAGGTATTGATCCTTCCTAGAATCCATAACTATGTATTTCGTCAAATTGATTTAGAATTTCGTCTTCTTTTTGATAAGGACCGTTCCCAGTAGTCCCAGCGGTCATTTGCTGGATATTGGCGTTGAGGGCTAGGATTATTTGGGAAGCTCCTTTTTTTTACTGCCACCCACCTCCACAAGTCTGGTGAAGTAAAATTGGACGATCTGCAAAAGTAATTTATGTCTCCGCTATGTAAAATAATCTGGCCAGAAAATTTCTGTTGTTTATTGAATATCGCATTATTTTATCTGATAATTGCAATCTAGTTTGTGGAATTCGGTTGAATATCGTCTGAGAAATAGTCCATAGAATAAGCTTGTGTTATCGAAAACATGGATTTATCGCAGGGGAACTTTCCGATAATGATTTATTATGATTTCAGGAAAGACTTGAGCGCAAAGAAACTTTAAAATCGGCATTTGAGAATCTCGCACCATCATTGGTTACTATTTATAGATGCTATAAAGAATTTGAATGAGATTGCTGTTAACCCCGACGACATTGTTGTGGTAAAGAAGGTGGTTCAAGAAGACAACCGCATTACCTATGCAATGATAGTATCCAATCTGAAGATTGGATCCGCGCAAGTGATATCAATATTGCATCATTTATGTAGATTTGAAAAAGGTTGTAACTAGGTTTGTACCCCATCATCTGACAGATTTAGAAAAAACAGAACGTGTTAGAACTTGGCAACAAACTTTAGATAGATATATTGAATACTGGAGGTCATCGTTTTTTTCTCCTAAAATTGTCACTGGCGATGAAACGTACATGCCGTTTTTTGATGTTTTCACTCGCCAAGGAAACCGAGTCTGAATACATGAAGACGAGGAATACTCGGCAATTGTGGAAAAACAACGACCAATGAAAACAGTTATGTACGTAGTATTTTTTATAAGTTCAGGTTTGGTGACCGCAATTATATAAATTAGAAGATCAGAAGAGACTTACCGCTAAATGGTATCTATGTTAAAAATTGTTTGGCTACTGTGTTCAGTAAAGTGCCAAGTAAGGGAATCATGCTACATCATGATAATGCGTCGTACCATACAGTAGGGACAACTGGTCAGTATTTAGAATGAAAAGTATCCTTAAAGACAGCTGATTGAACACTTTTAAACTATCTTTCTATTCGCAATAACTGTAGTTTGTCCCTCCTATTGGTCGACTACTTAGAAAAGGGGAGAAAATTGTGAGTATGATTCTAAATTCATGAATTGCGATTTGAATTAGTGTCTCATTCGCCCTATTTCTAGATGTGGCTATAGTAGCTGTTATTGCCTGTTTCCAAGCCTGAAGCAATTGCTCGGCAGTAAGAGATTTTCTTCCAATTTTCGTCCAATTCCAATTCTTGTAGATAAAACCAGCGTTTTCTTTGTTAGGCCACGTATTGATCGCACAATCTTCGCAATTCGATTAGATAGTCAAATACTTTTACAACATCATAAATTAAAACTTAGTACTTAGTAAAAAATGACGATCATAAAAATATGGATTGATTTACAAGTTATAATAAAGATAAAATCAAAATAATTTCGTAACCTACTCTATTAACGATACAAAGAGGTATAGGTAATACAACCAAACTAAAAACTCTAGAGAGATTATAATTATAGCTACCACGAAAATTATATTTCCTGTTAACCTTAACCTTGAAGCAACATATCCGAATTCCTCTACGGTATATACTCTCGATTTTCTCGACAAAGCTTCTGGCATTAAATGAATTTAAAGGTTTAAATTTATTCTAAAACAGTGTTTGCAAAAGTTTAAAAATTAAATATATAATAGTGGCGACACTGTTAAGGAGACCTGATTTAAAAATTTTAGAAAGTTTTAAAACTACATATAACTACAGGTGAAGAAATGCATGCATATCCATAATATCGCTTGTAAACTAAGTACTACTTTCATTTATTTTCTCATTTAATATAATTTTTAAATATGTAATTGAAAAAAAATATACATACCCTTCTATCCCTCCAATTACTTGTTCCATGCCGAAAAGCGCTTTTCAAAAACTTTTCTTTTATTTAAATATAAAAAGAAAAATTTAAACCGGAGCGACTCCACTCGCAAACTTTAAGCGACTGAACGACATTTATTTTGCGCTAAATTAAAACAACTAAAGCATATTGAACAAGAAAAAAAGAATTACTGTCCATACCCACTATTATACACCAATAATAATAACTCGACTGATAAGAAACGCTTATTCTAGACGAATGCGCACGCCCATTTTTCGCTACAATCACAATCAGCAGTGAATTATCCACGTAGATTTTATTTACAAAAATCCATTCTTTAATGCCAACCAACAGGTATGCGTTTACATGCGAACGGAGGCAAGCGTGTTCTCAACGTGTTTAGCTGGTGTTTAGCCAGACAGAACCGCTCGGTGACGTTTACGTAAAGTACTATCTACAATATTTTGCGTTATTAATCGTGTCAAAATTGCGTTCGGTATATCTCCGGGATATAGGCAAGAATGCGGTTGCTACGCCCGTCGAAAAATGAAAGCGATTTTCATTCTGAACCATCATTCGGGATACGTTTAAATTCTGAGTATGATTTCGTCAGGTTTTAAAATAAATTCGATTCGATTGTGGTTGTACGAACGCGTTGCCATGTGACACGATAATGTGTTTTGTATTAGAAACAGGAAAGGAGGGGCCGCCGGCGCCTTAGCGACAGGCAACCATGTTTGCGTTGTTCAGAATGCTGACCAAAATCGGTGGCAAATTTAAAAATTTGCGCAAACCTACACTGATAAAAATATTTTTGATATGTAAATAAAAAAGCTGTCTTTCACCTTTTTTGCGTTGTAAAATGGCTCTTCATCTGCCAAATGGATTGCCAAACATTGCCACATATAGTAGGTATGTTTTTTCGGGTCTTGTCGCGTAGGTAACTATTCACTGTCTTGACGTTTCGCTGATTGTGCTATCAGCTTCTTCAGAAGTTTTCTAAAGACAGTCTTTAGACAAGACCCGAAAAAACATACCTACTATGGATTACGGTCGTGAAAGCCAACACTCAACTATTGCCACATATAATTTTATTTGATGAATCGCTTGTCCACAATGTCAAAACGGGATAGGCAGTTGATGTTACGTAGTTGTGGGCAGGCTCCAGGACTATTAGCCCACTATCTCCTTTCTTCACAATTTTTTTTGGTTGTAATGTTGAAATGTTTCCAAAATCAAAATTATGTAGCTTATACTTCACTGCAGACGCTACTCTTGCTTCCTTATGTTTAAATAAAAGACAAATTTTTATAGCAGCTGTGTTGTTCCTTAAATTGGCCTTGTCGCAAACGCCGAAAATCGGTGTGAGCTCATACTGCTTGTAAGATCAAAGAAAAGGAGCTGTTGTTAATGATTCTAATTATTAACCGATCATTTTGTTGGATTTGCCTTTCGTTCGACCAACTCTACCTCCATCGTCTTACGGCATAATTGAGTAGGTAAACTCTTTGCCAATCTTAATGCAGTTACTACCTTAGCTTCAGATAGATCAGTCCCAAGTACCTTAATTCAGAAAAACTTTATGTAAATTTGGCATAATGCAAATACAAATACTCTGACGCTGTAAACTGGGTCATCTATAATCATACAGCTAATATATTTGATCTCTTTCTCACATCTAAGCTTGTTCAAAGAAAGACGAAGAGTTTACGAAGCAAAAAATTCAGATTTGTCACTTTAGGTTGGATACAATCCTGATGGCAATCCGAAGGATCTATTCTTTTTTCTAATTACTAACGTATCTAGGTAGGGTAACTGACCATTTCCCTCATTTGGACATTTGAATTTTATGGTTGCAAATCGATTATTTAATCTGATTTTAAATCGCTAAAATCTTATCCACATACCTTAGCTTAACTCTACCTGATACAAACAAGCCTTAGAATCACTAGTGAATGGTGTCGATCGGTGGGGCTGAGCATCAACTCGGCAAAAACCACGATCGTACCTTTCACTAGGAAGAGAAAACTTTCGGGCATGAAAGACATTCACCTGGATGCAACAGTGATCGAATGTAAAAAAGAGGTCAAGTACCTAGGAGTAACACTAGATAAAACACTTCTGTGGAACAAGCATATCGAATTGACTATGAATAAGGCAACAAGAGCCTTAATGATATGTCGGAACCTAGCAGGCAAAACTTGGGGCTGCAACCCAAGCATACTGCGATGGTTGTACATCAGTATAGTGAGACCTATGGTAACATACGGGGCGATAACCTGGTTCCCAAAGGTCACACAAGTAACAATCAAGAATACTCTTGATAAGCTGCAACGGTTGGCATGTGTGTGCATTACTGGCGCCATGAGAACATGCCCAACCGCGGCCTTGGAGGTCATATTAGATCTTACGCCCCTACACATGGTAGTGGAGGGAGTTGCCCATAGGTCATTGTACCGTCTGTCGAGAGCGGGGTCTGGTGGGGCTGAGATGCAAAGCCAGAGAGCTGGCTCATCTCTGGCGGGGCTCTCCGCACTTTTTAGCCTACCGCAGGACGAAATGGTTAGGAAATATAGCTTCGAGGAGAACTTTCTCACGAAGCTAAGCAATAAGGGAGAATGGGAAGGAGAACAATGCACATACTCCCTAAAAGCAAATACCATTAAATGGTATACGGACGGTTCCAAGACTGACAAAGAAACAGGTGCAGGAGTATTTGGGCCAGAAATCAAATACTCAGAGCCAATGGGAACTTACCCCAGCGTCTTCCAGGCAGAGATTAATGCCATTGGAAGATGCGCTCAATTGAATTTTGATAGGAGCTATCGGAAACAAAGCATTGCATTTTCTCCGACAGTCAAGCAGCCATAATGGCGCTGGGTTCTAACACCATCAGATCAAAATTAGTCTGGGAATGCTTAGAGAAACTGAACCATCTAGGCAGAGAGAACAGAGTTGTATTATGCTGGGTTCCAGGACACACTGGAATCAGTGGCAACGAGAAAGCTAATTCATTAGCAAAGAAGGTCGCCACAACGTCATTTGTGGGACCGGAACCATTTTGCGGAATAGGGATGGATACCTATGACAGAGAAGTCAAAGACAGGGAGCAGAAACTCAGAGCAACCCTCTGGGAGAATCTTCCTGGTCTGAGACATTCCAAGGTATTCCTTGGAAATTTTAATAAGCAAAGAACAAGGACGTTGCTAGAACTCAGTAGGAATAAACTACGCGTACTTGTCGGTTTTCTCACAGGGCATTGCCACCTTGGGGAACACATGACAAGGATAGGTCTGAAACACAATAGCGACTGCAGGTTTTGCGGGGCGGAAAGCGAAAATCCGGAATACCTGATATCCAACTGCGTGGCTATTGCAGCGGTACGCGACAGTCATTTTGGTAAAGATGTCATTGACGAGGGGGAAATACCCTCATTGAAACCATCACAGCTACTGCAGTTTATTAAAGCCCTTGGACTGGATGGGGAGCTATAGCTGGGAACAAACACCAGAAACGTTTAGCTCATGTAGGGAGGCACAATAGATCATTTGGTCGCAGTGCAACATCACCCTAAACTTAATTCTAATTCTAAATTCTAGCTTAACTCTAAGAAAATATTCGCTCCCCAATTCTAAGTCTTGTGTCATTTGTTTGATGTTGCAATATAGTGGTTTTATCCCCGAAAATATTGAAACAAAATCATTTTCAAAATACCTTTATATATCATTTTATTTACATAATATCGTAATATGTGTAACAACCTCATACAACAAAATTAAATATATAATTTTACCTACTAGGATAGTGTGTAACAAGAAAATTATTTACTTATATACCTATAAACTTTACAAAGCGTATATTGCATCATTGTACATTACATGTTTTAATCTTTATTGAATTTTGAATAGGCACCCTTTAATTTTAAAAATAAATATCATTTTTGGTGTTCAAATGTGTGCAGTTAAATTTTGCCTCAATTTTGTATAATATGTTCTGTGCTCATCTGTAAATTGCAGCTTTAAACGCAGATTATGTATTCTTAAAAATATCACAGAACGATTCGCAGGCTTGCAGCAAGATTATTTTTGGATCAATTTCATTGATTCACATATTATAAGGCCA
>SMLS01078532.1:0-18706 GCA_004785975.1 Popillia japonica
AAAAAGTAGGTCGCCGCATTATACTATGTATGGTATGTGTGTGAATAAGCTTGCTAGTAAAAAATGTCATACAACTTATTATGTAAAACGAGTTTGGTTGTGCTTTTGTATATGGAGTTTTTGTGAGGGGAGATCGTTTGTATTGTACATACATACATAGTGAGAATGTCGCACAAATAGGCAGCCATCTATTTTATATCAAATCAAAAATTACTTCGGTTGCAATTATTGGAAAATTACAAACTCAAAAATATTTTAAATGTATTATGTTACAAACATAAATTTAGTCGTTTTCTCAAATTATCGAACACATTCTGCATCATTTCTTCTGTAATACATCCATCTGTTGCCTCAATCAACTGAGCCTGACTCTTTTAATCATGTTTTTTCTTCTTTTAATGCGAATGTGTTGGTTCTGAAAAGAACCGTTTCTTTATTGGAGAAATTCAATGCTCACAATGCTCGATTATACTAATGATAATGATGCTTTGTTGCAGGTCGTTGAGACCAAAAACAAAAGTCGTAAAAATAGAATTTTTTAAATATTCTATTGTCCTAAAAGATGTAAGCATTTTTGGCTGTTTGGTATTTTTCATTGAAATACCTTGAAAGAATATAGGTCCAATAATCCTCCAGGTGTCCAAACTCCAATTTTCTGTCGGTGCAATGGTGCTTCCACAAAAATGTGCTCTTCACATTCTCTGCGAATTTACATAACCAGAGAGATGAAACCATCATTCATCAGTAAACATAACCTTCTCGGTACTTGCGTTATTAACAACAAACCGGCCAATAAATAATTGACAAAATTTTTGTCGTTCTGGTTTGTCTACAGGTAATCTGCTCATGGGTTGCTTGCAAACGGTATGCATGTAAATGTAGGTCATGCTTAAGAATGCGTCTGCAAGTGCCATGAGAAAGTACTTTTTTTGTAAATGTCGCATCAAAATCTGAGGACGTTTGTCCATCAATTGCTTAACGGCTTTAACATTATCTTTGTTTCTAATAATTGTAGGTCTATCACTACCCGTTTTATGATCCACGCTATAAATTTCTCTAACGAGTTGCACAAAACGGCGAATAGCTGTTCAAAAATGTTCATAGGATATAAGGATATCTGCAAATTTTTGAAAAAAATCTTGATATGCATCCTCCCACTTGTAATTGTGGATGTTACTTTAGAGGTTAGTATAAATCCTCTAAGCTCAGACGTGGCTGGTATGTGTATCTCACTGAACCTGTCCACAAAATCGTACTACAAATTCTTCATTCTTATTACATCAATTTCACTAATTAAATACTGTTTATGATTCGCAACGTAAGAAATTACGTCTGTTTACGTTATATTACCGTATAATGAGCATCTTCCGCAATATTAACTAACTGTTAAAATGACACACATTAGAGATAACTAGCACGTTTGAAATTACTCGAGAACAAGAAATTGGCTGTACAAACATTGATGTATATTCTACCATTTACGACTACAGAATTAATTCCGCGTAAATTGATGGAGTACAATCCACGTCCGATGCAAAAATTAAACGAGATTCCCATTATCGTCAAGGGTAGCTTTTATTGAGTGGGTGAACTTGTCAATTTCATTCATAATTGCGCGTGGCATCTTGACCTATTTATAGGGTGGTATGAAATCGATTACTTTCTTATAAATATGTTTAAAGATGGATCAATTTTATTAATTTAATGTTTTTTTAGGTTGGCGCCTACTGTTATGCAGAATTGGGTACAATGATTCGAAAAAGTGGAGCCGATTACGCCTACATCATGGAGACCTTCGGTCCATTTCTAGCATTTATTAGATTGTGGATCGAATGCATGATAGTTAGGCCGTGTTCGCAAGCGATCGTGGCATTGACTTTCAGCGTTTACGTCATGAAACCGTTTTTTCCGGCTTGCGATCCGCCCGATGACGCTGCGCGACTACTAGCCGTCTGTTGTATATGTAAGTTTGTTTCATCATTGCTATGTGTAATCTCATTTTTATACTAAATTGTTACGAAATTGCGAACACCTGTTCGAATTGCACCGCAGTTGGAGTAACGCAACTTTTTTCGCGCAAAAAAAAATTGGAATTACTTTCTAAATATCTTGTTTTCTACTATGCAATTATCGATGCAATCACGTCTAATTACCTAGCAATTCTCTGTGTGGTATTTTATTAAATAATAGAGCAGTTTACAATGAATACGGAGGCTTAAAAAAATACATAAATTGAATTGTATATTTGCGGGAAAGCTAAGCCCCCATTTGCGTGCGGGTACCCACCGGCGAAATACATAGAAATTTGCAAATCCCTTCATTTAAACGGAGGAGTGAAAGTAGAATTGATTTGAAAAAAAAAACGTCAACAAGTTAATTATTTTTTTTATATTAAATACTATATCGTTTTGTTTTTCAGGCGTTTTAACATTCATCAATTGCTATGATGTCAAGTGGGCCACCAGAGTTCAAGATGTATTTACTTACGCCAAATTGCTCGCCCTCTTCGTCATTATAGCAGCTGGAATCTATCAATTAATTCAAGGTAAGATGTACGAATAATCAAATTTTGATTGAAAGATTCTGCTACTCCCTCCCAAAAACTAACGTAATAATCTGTATGTAAAATTGAACTTGTACTTTGTAACTACGTAGAAGCAAATTAGTTGCTTATTATTTTAATTTGTTATTCGGAAAATGAGTTGAGATTCAAAAAAAAAGATGGGAGATATATATAATTAATATATAGTCCAAGAACACTTAACTGGTATTAGATGTTAAAAAATATTAGCATACACTCTTGGTGGCATATTTAGAACATAGCGACAAGTAAACCACAAATTCTAAATAATTTTTTTTATCAGTTTTCATTAATTTTAACGTAAAATGTAAAATTAAAAAGGTATTGGGCATATTAGCGGTTATTCAGTGAAAGGTAACAGCAACTACAAAGGATACGTCACCATGTATTCCAGAAAGAAGTTGGAAATTCCTGAAATCGATTGGTGCAGGTTAAAAAAGTTCTTCAATAAGTCTCTTCTAAAGCTTTGGTGGTGTCAGTGGTGGTACAGACCAGAAGGTCTTCTTTTATCACACTGTAATTTGATTAAATTAAATTTTTAAATTAAGCAAATCAAATTTTAAGTTTCATTCAGCTAAACGTAGTTAAAACGTAGTAAACATCGTACAAGTCTAAAACTATAATCGATAGTTAACCATTTATGTAGAGAAGAACAGCTGCGAGCTTTTCAAATGATTGCAGGCAAAACGGAGCACTTTTCATTCATCAACACAAAGACCGAAGTTACTTCACTGGCTCTATCATTCTATTCAGGGCTGTTCGCCTACAATGGCTGGTGAGAACATTGATTCACAGATGTTAATACAAAGGGGATTCTGAATTTTCTCGTTTCAATTTAATAATTCTAAATTAATCAGTATTACCAAAAATCTTTCCAAAATTGAAATTCAAAATTCCCGCTTTGATAAACGTATCTGTGATATAATGATCAAATATTACTAATTTATTAATTTGCAATTAATACAAAAACGAATCTGCCAATGAACTCGGGATAGAACTTAAATTACGCGAGTTCAGAAATAAATTTGGCGATCGTTTTTAAGTTAATTCTGGAGGAGATTCGTTACAATTAGCGGCGAGGTTCCTCCGCAATTAATTAAATTTGGAAAAATCACCGGGGATCATTACATGTTTTTATGATCTATCTAGTAATAAACTGACGTATCCTCTCTTGCAGGAATTACTTGAATTTCATCATTGAAGAGCTGAAAGATCCAGTTAGGTATTGTTGCATTACTTCTTTAAATTTAATCTTACCAATAATTCTTTTTTTTTCTAAAAAAAAAAATATAATTACAGAAATCTTCCTTTGGCAATCGGGATCTCTTGCACGCTCGTTACGGTAGTGTACACTTTTACAAACGTAGCTTTTTATACTACGTTATCACCGGCTGAGGTCTTGGGATCGGAAGCTGTTGCCGTCTCCTTCGCCAATCGGATATTCGGAGCTTTCGCTTGGACTATCCCAGTTTTCGTGGCTCTATCCACTTTCGGCGCAGTCAATGGGATCCTGTTGACGTCCTCGAGATTGTTTTACTCGGGAGCGATGCACGGACAAATGCCGGAATTGTTAACTATGATTCAAACGAAAAGGATGACACCTGCACCAGCTGTATTAGTTATGGTAAATACATACTAGAGATTAGTTGGTTTAAACGTGATTGGAATATTTCGATTTTGTTGTCGTGTAGTGTACTTAAGTCTATAAAAGTCTGCAGGTAGAATGTTATTTGAGAGACGGGATTATGTGACCGCAATTTAGAATTCAAGGTCGTGTTTTCAGAAATAGCCCATCTAATCAATATATATGTATATCTACGTGTATGTATGTATGTGTGTGTGTGGTCTCAGGTGTAATTTTTTATTAATCAAACAATAATGTTTAAATTTCTTTCTACAGGCGTTGCTATCGATGCTGTACCTGACGAGTTCCGATATATTTGCTCTCATCAATTACGTAGGATTCGCCACATGGGTAGGTTGTAGAAAGAAACTATGTAATACAAAAGAGACACGATTTAGAACGGTCGTTTCTGTGTCACGTTAAAGGCCAGGTAACGATATGCAAAATATATTTGTTAGTTACACATATTATTGCTGCAAAATAATCTTGCGCAGATATTTGGTTAGAACCGGTTATTGTTAATTAAAAATCAATCTACACAATTCGTGGTTGTAACTTTCGGAATGTTTACATTTTAGAACGCTACTTGCATTTTAAAGTTTATAAGTTCAAGGAATGTCGATGCTGTTTTGTGATGCAACTGCCATAAAAAAAAAATAGATAAATCTTTAAAACATGTACTTCTTCTCACCGCCTCAGAATGCCTATAGGACTTCACTCCAACATATTTCAAGCGAAGATTTCTGCTATGAATTTATGAATCTCCAGATTTTCAGTGGGTCTCCAGCCACATAGGGATTGAAGGGAACAACCTGATCCCTTTTCTAGTCTGCAAAAGAGCCAGCTAAAACAAGCAATTAACGATTTGAAGGACAACAGAAAGCTCTCTCACAAAAGGAGATGGTGCTCTCTTTTAGCAAAGAGGACCTTGAACTATTGACAGGATTTTTGACAAATCATGCGGCCATGAAATACCATCTATACAAGCTTGGTAAAGCCGAAAATCAAATCTATCGTCTTTGCCAAGAAGATCTAGAGACGGCAGAACACATTTTGTGTGAATGTGCTGTGAACCAAACGAGATTTTAGTTTTCTTTGGCACAAAAAACTCCTAAATTGGTCTAGACTAATCCAAATGAAATATTAGAGAGGTCTCTGTTAATTGATCAAGGATTTTCAAACATTAAATCTTTAAGTTGACCAAAGTGTCTGTTATCAGTCTATTATTGGTAGTTCAGGTTAATTTTTATCATCGAATAAATCTTAATTTCGGTTAAATCGTTTGTATCTGAAGCAATTCCCCAAAATTCTCAACATTTTTGCAGCAAAACTTTCATTTCCTATACAAACGCAACTTCTTTTCCCAAAGTCTAGCGTTGTAAAAAAACGCTTATACGAGTGTATACCACTGAGAATTAATCAATAAAAAATGTCAATTCAGATTATTCAGAATGTGCAGAAAATCCAGAATAACATTCGCTGTACCAGGTTCAAGCCGCATTTTGCATGAACCGTTGTATTTCCATCAGTAATACTCTTGCATAAATTTATGGAAAAAAATTGTTGTACAAAATGTCCAAATAGAGCTTGATTGCATGGCTAAGCGTGGTATCACATACCCCTCGAAGGCATAGCGTTCTTCTCGGATAAGGACGTAAAACTGTCCTTGGTCAATACGATGTTTGATGTTTGGAGATGCTTATAGATTTCCGAGATGTTTCTAACAAACAATACTGCAATGGGTGAATGGTCTTCATGTGATAACCGTGATTTTGAAAGATGCAAGTGGAATTATAAACATTCCGTAAATCACATTAGCAAGTTATTACCAGAATCAAAATATTCTTTTTGCTAATCGTTTCCTTTGAGCATTTAAGCAAAAATAGAAAAAAATGTTATTAATATTTGGTTTGAAGACCTAATCTTGCTTCTATTATTACAGCTTAGTATCGGTGTATCAGTTCTATGTCTACCATGGCTCCGATGGAAACAACCCAATCTAGAAAGACCAATAAAAGTAAACTTAATATGGCCAACCCTCTACCTCTTAGCGACAATATTCGTGACAGCAGTTCCTATGATAGCGAGTCCCGTCGAGACAGGCATCGGCGTCCTCATGATCCTTACCTCGATTCCGGTTTACGTAGTCTTCATCATGTGGAAGGATAAACCGCTATGGTTCGTTAAAGGATCGGCTGGTATTACCGCGACGTTGCAACGCCTCCTGGTCGTCGTCGGGAAATCTAAAACCACTCATCTTTGAACTACGATGAAGACATATCTATTTTGTTAAAAGAAAAGAAAACGGAATGTGTAGGACAAGATGTTTGTTGAATTGTTTAATTCGTTCTATTATGTATGAAAGACAAAAAATGAACAGTCTTTTGTATTGGGGTTTTCCCACATATGTAAATTTGCTATAAATTTTCTGCGTTGCCAAAGACTGTAACGGAGTGAAATATCTTTCGTGCTAGGAAATTTATCGTAGCGATTTTTTAGTTTAATTTTAATTTTTTAATTTAATTTAATTAATTTATTCTTTTTATAAAATGATATCATCAAAAATAAAATCTGAGTCATATGAATGAATTGAAATCTAAACAAAAATCTTCCTGTGCCTTTTTGGAAATCGTTAGGTTATTTTTAGATTAGAATAGACTTTTTTATTCCATATCACGAACATGTAAATATTAATATTAATTTTATTTTTGATGATAAATATAATTTTTAGGAGCAATGTATTTTTAGTAATAATTAAAAAAAAATCTGTTGACATTCCACTATCCGGCAGCCATTTTGAGATAACCGTCAAATCTGTCAATATAGATTTTATAACCAAACAAGTTTGACGTTGACGTTTAATGAAAAATGGATTCTATTTTCCAGTTTTTTATTGAATTGTTTAGATCTGATATAGAAAAGCTCGTACAAAAGACTACATTGTAAATGTTGCTTGAGCCTATACCGACAATAATAACTGGACATCTTTATACGATGTAATAATAATAATAAAAATGAAAAGAAACCACAAAAAACGGTGATGATAAACTGATATTATGAAACAAATAAAAGTCATTCCATACAATGTGAAAATGCGTTTTAATTCCTTATTGATACTATCTAGTTGGTATACGAGTAGCCAGTACATAAAGAAAGGGTAAGAAACCATTTGTTTCAATCTCCATCGGGAATTTCATGACGCAGTGTTGATTGTTAAGGAAGTTCAAGAAAATTGAGTAGTCGTGTAGGTATTCATTCACCTACTATTGATGGGAATGGAATGTTCTGTTTATGAATTTTCGGAAGACATATAGTATTTAGAATTTATGTTGAGGGTGATATTACAGTGCGACCTGATGATCTACTGAGCTTACATGAACTAACAGTTCCTGGAACATGAATAGATTCGAATAGATGTGATGGTTTCATGAAGGGTATTTCTCCCACGCCAATCACAGCTTTACCGAAGTAACTGGTACAAATTGTTGCAATAGCCGTGTCGTTGGATATCAGGTGTTTCGGATTCTCGTCCTTCACCCCGCAAAACCTGCAGTCGCTACAACTGCTTGACTGTCGGGGGAAATTGCTTTGTCAAGATTCAGTTGAGCACATCTTCCAATAGTATTTGGTTTCTGACCCGAATACTCCTGCACCTGCTCCTTTATCAGTTTTGGAACCATACCATTTAATGGTATTTGCCTTTAGAGAAAGTTCTTTTCAAAGGTCTATCTTCTAACCATGCTCTCTGGCATGGAATCTCACCTCCACCAGTCTCCACCCTAATTAATCGGTACAATGCCTTATTAGCAGCTCTCTCCACTGCTATGTGTAGGGGTGTGGGGTCTAACCGATGGGGTTTGGATTCCCTAGATTGAGCTGTATGTTCTGGTTTGGAAAAATTCTTTTGAGGAAAAAAAGCGTTTGGCTGTTTCAAAGTGAATACCTTCTTCTTTAGGAAGTGTGCGGACAGATGACTCTAGAATACTTTTGGAAGCAACAGAGAAATTTGAACCCTTCGATAAAACTTATGACTCTGAATCGGAAAATCCCTTTGTGGGAAACATGGAATATGTCACACGAGTTGGGGGAGTTTTTGGAAAACTTATGAAACTTTTGAATTTTCTAAAGCCGTTCATCATTACTCTAATCACTTAGGTTTGCCACAAATAGTTCTAAACATAGAAAACTTGATTCAAAACCAAATATGTGTGCAAAGAAATCAATCAATCAATGACGAAGAAAATAAATTAAGTTATAATTTTGAAAAGCTGTTGCTATATTTTTGGCGAACACTATATATACAAAAATACATTCGAAAATAATTTGAGTGTAACATTTACTAACTTATCAATTAATAGTACAATAATCCTAACTTAAAGGAAGCAATACAAAAATCGAATCCTAATAATCTCTTCTTCTAAACCTAAACATAACATTATAATTCTTCGAATAATTTCGTTTTAAATTGATATCTAACTTGTCCGCCGCCATATACGCCGCGCCAATCGCCATTGTGGCCGTCATCCTCATCAAAGTCATATCCTCAATATTCGTGTTATCCATTAGATACGATATGAACCCCGGCTTTAACAAAGCCCAACTTAACCAAACCGATCCGACGCACAGAATATGAATACCACCTTCACGATTTGTCAGTTCTGGCGAAGCTTTCGGTATTACAGCAGATAAAGCTTGCGCCAGATCAGTGCCAGCTTCGTGAAAGAATAATTGCGATAATTTATCACCGTCGTTAGCGCAATTGGCTAATTTTTTGGCGATACTAGCGATGAAAGGTTTGTCGAATTTCGTATAGAAATGTTGTAAAATTGATTCTTTAGTGTCCACGTTGAAGTGCTCTTGTACTGTTGACCACACACGCTGTATGGGATGGGGAGCTGGTGAGAATCCGTCTAAATCGTCGAAACAAGCTTTAACAGCTCTCAGCGCAATTTTATAAGCTGTAAATATAGTTTAATTAATTTTAAGATAACCTAGTTTAGACTGCTACTCACCACTGCCTTCATCACCTAGAAGATAACCCCAACCTCCGCATTGCGCCCTACTTCCATCCGGATTGATAAGTAGCGTATTAGATCCAGTACCGGCGATACAAGTAACACCTCCGCTTCTTGAAGTCGCAGCTACCGAACCTTCTGTATCACTACCGATTGCGTAACGTTCGCTCAAATTGGGATAGAATTCTAGAAGGCCGCGTACTAATTCTTGATTCGTTTCTTCTAGTTCGCAGCCGCTCAAACTCAGACCCTGCGGATATTTGAGGATTATAAATTAAAATTTGTCTAGTTAGCATGTTTGATTTTTTTATATGTTGAAATGTGTGCTTAAAGATAAAAATAAAGCGTACACATAAATATCAATTACATCATTGTTTATACAATGAGTGAATGAGGATTTGTGATTCGTATTTTTAGAAATATCATGTTTAGAATTTACGATTCGCAGTATTTAAGAATTGTAAAAAAATATTTTTTTTGTAACGTTGGTAACTAAATTAAAATAGTGCAATTGTATATCAAAAATTCGGTTACATAAGTGAAACAAAATTTCGAATTTTTTACATTTATGCTCATTTAAACTGACAAAAACTTACTAAAGCTGTCAAAGGAGTAGTTTCCGGTATTTGCAAATCGTTCTTGGCGTTATTGACCATCGTCGCTATCCTGTTCCTACATTCAGTCATCCCCAATAGAAAATGATTAGTTCCAGGTCCGGTGGTTTCTGACAACACTTGTCCTTCGGCATCTAACAATAGTAAAGTTGAGTAGGTGGCACCACTGCAAGAAAATTAATTTTTTAATTAATAGTGTGGTTCACAGCTATTGTTCACTATACTTTGACAACACAGTGCTCAAGCCTGTCTTCATCATCGAATGGATGATAAGGAAAATTTATTGTAGGATTTAAATGAAATTTGGTGAGTTTATAGACTGATGTATTGTAAGGACAATCGAATGGTTTCGGGGGAAGGAGTATCCTATCGACGACGCTGGGCTTCTAAAATTTTGGTGTGGTTCTAACTCAAGAAAATTAAGTTCAAGCCTCACTGGATTCACAAAGAAATATCAGATAAACCAAGGCAATATCTGTTTCATTTAGAAAGAATAAAGAGAAAGTATTATTTCAATCTTCAGCTCCATTTAAACGGAAAAAAAGTAACATATATCACCAAAGCGGAGTATATCAATACAGGGTGTCCGCGAAATACAAAGCATGCTTTTAAGGGATGATAGCTACAACGATTTAGAAACAAAAACATATAATACACCTTGGGTCTATCTGTAAGCGTAAACGAGAAAAAACATTATTTCTCATGTCACAAACTTCGACGCATACTGTACACCGGCAGCTGATTAGTGCAAGATTTACGACGATTACAGGTGTGTGTTCTTGAAAATGGGCAACACATCGAGCCTTTCCTGTAATAGATTTTCTCCTGTCTCTCAAAAAAGTCCTTTTTAGGACCACCAATTTATCACAAATAAAAAAAAAAGAACTCAATTTTGTAGTAGCCTTTACGAAAGAGCTTAAAGCGCCATAACATAATTGCAGTAATTACATTGATTTCGTTCAATGCGACTTTCCCTCAACTTAAATTTTCATTTACCGATCGGAGGCTGCTATTAAATACGCCCTTTTCACTCTAACTTCAACATAACATCGATTTTATTGTCATAACATTATTAAAAAAACCGCCAAGGTACCTTTTTTTAAAAAAATATGGCCATTGACTCCGTACGATATAAGTTCAAGGTCGTATAAACAGATGATGCTTGGCATGCATCTGCGCTTCTAACTGCATACGGGTAGAGTATGGTGGAAGACAAATGACACCACGCTTCAATTTCAAAGTATGAAATAATTCGTTTTCATCGTTGTTTTCATTTTCAACCCTAAACTTTTGATATGGTTTTTTGGTTATTCAAGAAGCAATATGGATGAGTTTTCTTGTACGGTTTGACCAAATAAGGTTTTTTAGAAATAATTTTTTTTCTCGTTTACGCTTACAGATAGACCCAAGGTGTATTATATGTTTTTGTTTCTAAATCGTTGTAGCTATCATCCCTTAAAAGGATGCTTTGTATATCGCGGACAGCCTGTATAATTCTTAATTAAATCGTAAACTGGGGCAGTTATTTAGCCAGAATTCCACGAAGAAAAAAGCTACAACACATTTTTGGATTTGGGGAAGGGTTTTGGGAAAAATCTGAAGATTAAAATCAAAATTGTTAATATCATTGGAACAATTAATTAAAATAAGACTACTATAACCTAAAATATGTCCTGAAATTTTTTAAATCAAAGGACCATTTATTTATCGCTTCATCAAGACGTCTTTTAGACGTCAAGCACTAGACGAATTGACCAATAACTCTCTTATATTTAATTAGGTTCACGTTATTGTTAGAGCTTAATACATACTTATACATTTCAAATGTCAGAAATATTTACACAAGATTCTCGATAAAATATTAAAGAATGAATGAAATTTGTACTAATCGATTCCAGATAATCGATGCCTGTGTATATCAAAATAATAATCTTGCGGAAATCTCATAGTATTCGGTTATCAGCTACCTGATATTATAATTTGGAACTAGTGGAGTGTGTATTTCCCGCCAAGATAATGCGCACACAAAAAAAGCCACAAAAAGAAACATATATAAAAATTAACGCAATAACTTCGATTTATTATTTCTAATTATTATCAGTGTGGTTATATGTTAATTAGCGAATCTATTTTTAGCCTTGTTACTTTGTTCCGAACTTTGATAACATTCAATTGTTCAGAATTAAGGTTCATCAATCTCTATTACTGTTTCTAAATTGGATGTATTAAATCTAAAGACATATTAAATAATGTTGTCTGGCGAAGAAGACAAGTTCAAAATCAAGGTTAAAGGTGATGCTCATAATTTATACTGTTAGAAATTTCAATCTTTCGATATTCTGTCAGTAGGATTTACATACGTGTTTGATCTATAGATATTTACATACATCCTCATTATAGCATGTATGTAGGTATTCAAGTTTACGCATCGATAACGAGAGATATGTGAATAAACATGCAAAAATGGTTTGCATATAATGGACTAGAATAATTGTTTTGCATGTTGTGTTTACAAAGATTATAATAACGTGTTTTATATTGCTTGCATAGCGTAGTTCGAGTAATATTAACAAAACTGTGTTATGTTTTGTTTGATGCGAGATTTAGATAAGAAATAAAAGCGTGTTAAATTAGAAAACCTCAATTTTGACTACCCTAAATATGTTTTTATATTTATTTCATTTCAGCATCTCACTTGATTGCTTTTCCTAACACACAACATGTCATATTTTATTGTCTTTAGCATTAAGCTCAAGAAGAAGGTATTGATTCTTCCTAGAATCCATAACTATGTATTTCGTCAAATTGATTTATAATTTCGTCTTCTTTTTGATAAGGACCATTCCCAGTAGTTCCAGCGGTCATTTGCTGGATATTGGCGTTGAGGGCTGTGATTATTTGAGAAGATCCTTCTTTTACTGCCACCAACCTCCACAAGTCTGGTGAAGTAAAATTGGACCATCTGCAAGAGTAATTTATGTCTCCGCTATGTAAAATAATCTGGCCAGAAAATTTCTGTTGTTTATTGAATATCGCATTATTTTATCTGTCAATTGCAATCTCGTTTGTGGAATTCGGTTGAATATCGTCTGAGAAATAGTCCATAGAATAAGCTTGTGTTATCGAAAACATGGATTTATCGCAGGGGAACTTTCCGATAATGATTTATTATGATTTCAGGAAAGACTTGAGCACAAAGAAACTTTAAAATCGGCATTTGAGAATCTCGCACCATTATTGGTTACTATTTATAGATGCTATAAAGAATTTGAATGAGATTGCTGTTAACCCCGACGACATTGTTGTGGTAAAGAAGATGGTTCAAGAAGACAACCGCATTACCTATGCAATGATAGTATCCAATCTGAAGATTGGATCCGCGCAAGTGATATCAATATTGCATCATTTATGTAGATTTGAAAAAGGTTGTAACTGGGTTTGTACCCCATCATCTGACAGATTTAGAAAAAACAGAACGTGTTAGAACTTGGCAACAAACTTTAGATAGATATATTGAATAATCGTTTTTTTTTCCTAAAATTGTCACTGGCGATGAAACGTACATGCCGTTTTTTGATGTTTCCACTCGCCAAGGAAACCGAGTCTGAATACATGAAGACGAGGAATACTCGGCGATTGTGGAAAAACAACGACCAATGAAAACAGTTATGTACGTAGTATTTTTTATAAGTTCAGGTTTGGTGACCGCAATTATATAAATTAGAAGATCAGAAGAGACTTACCGCTAAATGGTATCTATGTTAAAAATTGTTTGGCTACTGTGTTCAGTAAAGTGCCAAGTAAGGGAATCATGCTACATCATGATAATGCGTCGTACCATACAGTAGGGACAACTGGTCAGTATTTAGAATGAAAAGTATCCTTAAAGACAGCTGGTTGAACACTTTTAGACTATCTTTCTATTCGCAATAACTGTAGTTTGTCCCTCCTATTGGTCGACTACTTAGAAAAGGGGAGAAAATTGTGAGTATGATTCTAAATTCATGAATTGCGATTTGAATTAGTGTCTCATTCGCCCTATTTCTAGATGTGGCTATAGTAGCTGTTATTGCCTGTTTCCAAGCCTGAAGCAATTGCTCGGCAGTAAGAGATTTTCTTCCAATTTTCGTCCAATTCCAATTCTTGTAGAAAAACTAGCGTTTTCTTTGTTAGGCCACGTATCTATCGAACAATCTTTGTAATTCGATTAGATAGTCAAATACTTTTACATCGTAAATTAAAACTTGGTACTAAGTAAAAAATGACGTCCATAAAAATATGGATTGATTTACAAGTTATAATAAAGATAAAATCAAAATAATTTCGCAACCTACTCTATTAACGATACAAAGAGGTATAGGTAATGCAACCAAACTAAACACCCTAGAGAGATTATCATTATAACTACCACGAAAATTATATTTCCTGTTAACCTTAACCTTGAAGCAACATTTCCGAATTCCTCTACGGTATATACTTTCGATTTTCTCGACAAACCTTCTGGCATTAAACGAATTTAAAGGTTTAAATTTATTCTAAAACAGTGTTTGCAAAAGTTTAAAAATTAAATATATAATAGTGGCGACACTGTTAAGAAGACCTGATTTAAGAATTTTAGAAAGTTTTAAAACTACATATAACTACAGGTGAAGAAATGCATGCATATCCATAATATCGCTTGTAAACTAAGTACTACTTTCATTTTCTCATTTAATATAATTTTTAAATATGTAATTGAAAAAAAATATACATACCCTTCTATCCCTCCAATTATTTGTTCCATGCCGAAAAGCGCTTTTCAAAAACCTTTCTTTTATTTAAATATGAAAAGAAAAATTTAAACCGGAGCGACTCCACTCGCAAACTTTAAGCGACTGAACGACATTTATTTTGCGCTAAATTAAAACAACTAAAGCATATTGAACAAGAAAAAAAGAATTACTGTCCATACCCACTATTATACACCAATAATAATAACTCGACTGATAAGAAACGCTTATTCTAGACGAATGCGCACGCCCATTTTTCGCTACAATCACAATCAGCAGTGAATTATCCACGTAGATTTTATTTACAAAAATCCATTCTTTAATGCCAACCAACAGGTATGCATTTACATGCGAACGGAAGCAAGCGTGTTCTCAACGTGTTTAGCTGGTGTTTAGCCAGACAGAACCGTTCGGTGACGTTTACGTAAAGTACTATCTACAATATTTGCGTTATTAATCGTGTCAAAATTGCGTTCGGTATATCTCCGGGATATAGGCAAGAATGCGGTTGCTACGCCCGTCGAAAAATGAAAGCGATTTTTATTCTGAACCATCATTCGGGATACGTTTAAATTCTGAGTATGATTTCGTCAGGTTTTAAAATAAATTCGATTCGATTGTGGTTGTACGAACGCGTTGCCATGTGACACGATAATGTGTTTTGTATTAGAAACAGGAAAGGAGGGGCAGCCGGCGCCTTAGCGACAGGCAACCATGTTTGCGTTGTTCAGAATGCTGACCAAAATCGGTGGCAAATTTAAAAATTTGCGCAAACCTACACTGATAAAAATATTTTTGATATGTAAATAAAAAAGCTGTCTTTCACCTTTTTTGCGTTGTAAAATGGCTCTTCATCTGCCAAATGGATTGCCAAACATTGCCACATATAGTAGGTATGTTTTTTCGGGTCTTGTCTAAAGACTGTCTTTAGAAAACTTCTGAAGAAGCTGATAGCACAATCAGCGAAACGTCAAGACAGTGAATAGTTACCTACGCGACAAGACCCGAAAAAACATACCTACTATGGATTACGGTCATGAAAGCCAACACTCAACTATTGCCACATATAATTTTATTTGATGAATCGCTTGTCCACAATGTCAAAACGGGATAGGCAGTTGATGTTACGTAGTTGTGGGCAGGCTCCAGGACTATTAGCCCACTATCTCCTTTCTTCACAATTTTTTTTGGTTGTAATGTTGAAATGTTTCCAAAATCAAAATTATGTAGCTTATACTTCACTGCAGACGCTACTCTTGCTTCCTTATGTTTAAATAAAAGACAAATTTTTATAGCAGCTGTGTTGTTCCTTAAATTGGCCTTGTCGCAAACGCCGAAAATCGGTGTGAGCTCATACTGCTTGTAAGATCAAAGAAAAGGAGCTGTTGTTAATGATTCTAATTATTAACCGATCATTTTGTTGGATTTGCCTTTCGTTCGACCAACTCTACCTCCATCGTCTTACGGCATAATTGAGTAGGTAAACTCTTTGCCAATCTTAATGCAGTTACTACCTTAGCTTCAGATAGATCAGTCCCAAGTACCTTAATTCAGAAAAACTTTATGTAAATTTGGCATAATGCAAATACAAATACTCTGACGCTGTAAACTGGGTCATCTATAATCATACAGCTAATATATTTGATCTCTTTCTCACATCTAAGCTTGTTCAAAGAAAGACGAAGAGTTTACGAAGCAAAAAATTCAGATTTGTCACTTTAGGTTGGATACAATCCTGATGGCAATCCGAAGGATCTATTCTTTTTTCTAATTACTAACGTATCTAGGTAGGGTAACTGACCATTTCCCTCATTTGGACATTTGAATTTTATGGTTGCAAATCGATTATTTAATCTGATTTTAAATCGCTAAAATCTTATCCACATACCTTAGCTTAACTCTACCTGATACAAACAAGCCTTAGAATCACTAGTGAATGGTGTCGATCGGTGGGGCTGAGCATCAACTCGGCAAAAACCACGATCGTACCTTTCACTAGGAAGAGAAAACTTTCGGGCATGAAAGACATTCACCTGGATGCAACAGTGATCGAATGTAAAAAAGAGGTCAAGTACCTAGGAGTAACACTAGATAAAACACTTCTGTGGAACAAGCATATCGAATTGACTATGAATAAGGCAACAAGAGCCTTAATGATATGTCGGAACCTAGCAGGCAAAACTTGGGGCTGCAACCCAAGCATACTGCGATGGTTGTACATCAGTATAGTGAGACCTATGGTAACATACGGGGCGATAACCTGGTTCCCAAAGGTCACACAAGTAACAATCAAGAATACTCTTGATAAGCTGCAACGGTTGGCATGTGTGTGCATTACTGGCGCCATGAGAACATGCCCAACCGCGGCCTTGGAGGTCATATTAGATCTTACGCCCCTACACATGGTAGTGGAGGGAGTTGCCCATAGGTCATTGTACCGTCTGTCGAGAGCGGGGTCTGGTGGGGCTGAGATGCAAAGCCAGAGAGCTGGCTCATCTCTGGCGGGGCTCTCCGCACTTTTTAGCCTACCGCAGGACGAAATGGTTAGGAAATATAGCTTCGAGGAGAACTTTCTCACGAAGCTAAGCAATAAGGGAGAATGGGAAGGAGAACAATGCACATACTCCCTAAAAGCAAATACCATTAAATGGTATACGGACGGTTCCAAGACTGACAAAGAAACAGGTGCAGGAGTATTTGGGCCAGAAATCAAATACTCAGAGCCAATGGGAACTTACCCCAGCGTCTTCCAGGCAGAGATTAATGCCATTGGAAGATGCGCTCAATTGAATTTTGATAGGAGCTATCGGAAACAAAGCATTGCATTTTCTCCGACAGTCAAGCAGCCATAATGGCGCTGGGTTCTAACACCATCAGATCAAAATTAGTCTGGGAATGCTTAGAGAAACTGAACCATCTAGGCAGAGAGAACAGAGTTGTATTATGCTGGGTTCCAGGACACACTGGAATCAGTGGCAACGAGAAAGCTAATTCATTAGCAAAGAAGGCCGCCACAACATCATTTGTGGGACCGGAACCATTTTGCGGAATAGGGATGGATACCTATGAAAGAGAAGTCAAAGACAGGGAGCAGAAACTCAGAGCAACCCTCTGGGAGAATCTTCCTGGTCTGAGACATTCCAAGGTATTCCTTGGAAATTTTAATAAGCAAAGAACAAGGACGTTGCTAGAACTCAGTAGGAATAAACTACGCGTACTTGTCGGTTTTCTCACAGGGCATTGCCACCTTGGGGAACACATGACAAGGATAGGTCTGAAACACAATAGCGACTGCAGGTTTTGCGGGGCGGAAAGCGAAAATCCGGAACACCTGATATCCAACTGCGTGGCTATTGCAGCGGTACGCGACAGTCATTTTGGTAAAGATGTCATTGACGAGGGGGAAATACCCTCATTGAAACCATCACAGCTACTGCAGTTTATTAAAGCCCTTGGACTGGATGGGGAGCTATAGCTGGGAACAAACACCAGAAACGTTTAGCTCATGTAGGGAGGCACAATAGATCATTTGGTCGCAGTGCAACATCACCCTAAACTTAATTCTAATTCTAAATTCTAGCTTAACTCTAAGAAAATATTCGCTCCCCAATTCTAAGTCTTGTGTCATTTGTTTGATGTTGCAATATAGTGGTTTTATCCCCGAAAATATTGAAACAAAATCATTTTCAAAATACCTTTATATATCATTTTATTTACATAATATCGTAATATGTGTAACAACCTCATACAACAAAATTAAATATATAATTTTACCTACTAGGATAGTGTGTAACAAGAAAATTATTTACTTATATACCTATAAACTTTACAAAGCGTATATTGCATCATTGTACATTACATGTTTTAATCTTTATTGAATTTTGAATAGGCACCCTTTAATTTTAAAAATAAATATCATTTTTGGTGTTCAAATGTGTGCAGTTAAATTTTGCCTCAATTTTGTATAATATGTTCTGTGCTCATCTGTAAATTGCAGCTTTAAACGCAGATTATGTATTCTTAAAAATATCACAGAACGATTCGCAGGCTTGCAGTAAGATTATTTTTGGATCAATTTCATTGATTCACATATTATAAGGCCA
>SMLS01078546.1:0-14201 GCA_004785975.1 Popillia japonica
CCTACCTACAACTTCAACGCCGTTAGCGTGAAGTAATCCGAAAAAAAACAGCATTTGTGAAGAAACAATTCATGGCTTTTGCACCACGATAACGCACCAGCACACACTTTACTGCTTGTTCGTAAATGTTCGGCAAAAAGCAATACTGTAACAATGCCCCAGTCTCCATATTTACCACACATGGCTCCGTCTGACTTTTTCCTATTTTCAAAAATATAGAAAACCCTAAAGGGCTGTCGCTTTACAAGCACAGCTGACATTCGAAGCGCATCGCTGAAACAGCTAAAAGTTATCCCAAAGATCGAGTTTGAGAAATGTTTCGATTGTTGGATGAATCGCTGACCCAAGTGCATAATATCTAATTTAAAGCGACAACATTACTGTAGACGAATAAATAAATATTTTTTTCAAAAAAATTAAATTTCCGTTATCTTGTGAACACATCTCGTATCTCACTATAGTGTAAATTTATATGCTTACGGCAATTTTCAGCCAATTACAGGTTTTTGGTAAAAATATACAAAAAATGTTAATTTACAAGTATGTAGTTGACTTATTAAACGTGTAAAAATGTATTTTTGGATATGCATTTGTTTCAGGGCTATAAAATTAAATTCTGACACCCCAATTAATAATAATAGAAATGACACAAAGCCATATACACGATTTTTCTAATATAGAACGTGTTAAACCACTATCGACCATCGAATAAAAGCAGAAAATTCAGCAATGACAAATTACAATAGGAAACAGATCCGTCGGTTTATTATATGTATTTAGATATATTTTTAAGATGTTTTAATCCGCGAACAGAAATTAAAAAGTCCCATTGCATAGCTAGGAAACTGTAGTTCTTACCCGGAAATTCGCAAAACTGATAATATCAGGAATGAACGCAACAATTTATTATTTATCTAAATGCCTACCTCCCAAATACAAATATTTGACTACACACTGAAAACAAAGCTGTTGCAAATTGAATTGATTTTGAAGATTAATAATATTGAACTTGTTCTGTTATTTTTCCACTATTCACTTTTTCCAAAAGTCTTGGTATGCTTCATAAAAACACAAAAATTTACATTAAATGAAAATCGTAGAGTATAAAAGATAACTTCCTTGTATTTTTGTTCCAAAATCAATTAAAAACTAGTTCTATAAACAAGAAAAGATACTGCAATGGGAAATCTGTTATCCAATGTCATTGTTCAGCTGTCTATAAATAAGAAGTTCGAAATTTATTACACTGGAGGCAAAGACTGTGGTGAAATTTATTGGGAACAAACGACAGATTATCGACATTTGGTCAGCTACCTTTGTGGAAGGGCTGAATCATTCGCGGTCAGAGGTCCAAATGGTTAATTTGAGCTGGTATATTATCAACATCATTCACACAAATGCTGCAATCAACATATATATTTGAAGCAATTGAAGCAAAATTAGTATCTGATTGGATTATAAAATTTTGACAAATATGGAACTTGTGTTGTTTATTTCTTGTTCTTTGATGAGCCGAAACATTTTCTAAGAGCCATTTACCTGTACACTTATAGTGAAAAATGGCTTTGAAACATTGCATTTTAACATTTATGTATTTGCCTTGTGAAAGTGTTTTCTAAAGTTGCATGGAAACCCTACTAGAACAATACACGATTACTCAAAATTTTAGTTGATTTAAACATCTATTTCCCATAATGAGAGTTTTCGGGTGTTGACCGTGTCTTTATAAATATTTGGTTATAATAAATATATACAGGACAAAAAAAAATGCACAAGATATACAATAAAAAAACTCGACGTTTGTAACTAATGTAACTGGCTTCGTCAGGAGCAAAGGGGGGTATCTGGATGGCTACCAGAAGGTCTTGGTAACTCGACGTGTAAACCACGCTAGACGCGAAAACCGTCAGATAGGTGAGGGAGTCAGAAAGTCACGGTAACTCGACGTGTTAACCACGCTAGAGGCGAAAACCATTTGTACTGTATATATTTTACTAACCATGACACTGTCAACATTTGGAAACCCTCTTTGTAGAGACTCGGGCCGTGGAAGCCTTTGATATCATCTTTTTCCCTGTTTGTAAAAACTAATTTGTCCTTATGTACATGTATGTACTGTCCTGGTACATTATTTACACTCACACACCACACATGTCTCGATTGTTAGGTAGAAGTCCAGCTTAGCTTTACCGAGCTAAATTGGTAAGGACGATCAATTTGCATCGCACACGGGGGGCTAAGACGGCTGATACCTGTCAAAACATGGCATAATCACCCACACACACATGACAAACACGGTATAAGAAGTACAAATAGAGAGAATACACTTACTGTGCCTAATCGTTTGAATCCATTTAAGTATACGTTCACTCCATGTCAAGTCGCATCCTTTCCGAAGGAACTTTTTCAATACTTGTCCATTAACCCTGATTTATATCAGTAACTCGAGCCTTAGTGGTAAGAATTATGATTGTAATAGAAAAACTGTAAAGAATATTGTAAGAGAGTGGAAAAATCTGTTAGCATAGTAAAATATTACCGATGATCTCAATTTCTGGATTGCACTGAATAACATTTTCTCAATATCATACTAAGCATGAAAACGATCCTTAGGTAGTCAACAACACGTGTCACATAAGTTTCCACTGGTAAATTCCCTTTTAAATGAGTATTTTCTATTTTAATTTGGATCTGACAGGTAGCTTCAAAAGCATCTTTAATTTATGAAATTCCGAATGAAGACCTAATTTTCCCCGTAGAATTCGATTTTACACTCCGTTTTCTAATCCAAAAATGAATTTTCGAAATATTTTCCAGATTTTAAAAATGAAAAACGATGTTCACTTGTTATTTTTGATTACACGGCATTTCCACCAATCAAAGCCTAGAATTTTCAGATTTTGTTGTTAATTTCCATAGAAATAAATAAGGAGATACGTTTTAACATCGAAAGCATACGCACGCTAAAATTTGGCTCCGATAAATAAAATTCCTAACCTCATTTTTGTCCAGTGCTAAACGTTAACGTCAGAATCTTCGATCCAGCGTCCGTTTTAAAAACAGCACTCACCAGTTAGCTAAATTTCAGAAGTTGTATTTGAGTTCCGTGATAAAGAAATTGATTTCCTGAGACTCCAAAATTCCTACCCATTGATCCGGACACATTTGCCTACGAAGATTCCACCCGCGAGAATTCCCATCAACAAGGGTCAACGAACCTTAGTCCCTCGCAAAACATCCCAGTTATTCCTGGATTTGACAGGTTAGTCAAGAAATAAAGATCGTACTCGTGTTTTATTGTATGCTTCCAGTTGTATTTTATTTAGAATTATTATTTGCATTATTATTGGTAGAATTTGTAAAAGGTGCGAGTCTGATATAAATCACTCAAGGCGTGCGTTGACATTTTGCTTACCCCTAGCGACATCAATCGCGAAGTTGTCTAATTTAGTTTTTTTTCACTCTCCACGTATAACTGGTTGTATAACCTAATTATTTTAAGTTTCATTTGCAATAATTGATTTTTTTTTGTCTGGTATCTGTTGAGTACATAAAAAAAGAAAATTAAACGAGACCATTTTTTTTATTGTGCATGTTTTATTCAGTCATTAATTTGTTCACCAAGTACAATACAAACTTGTCGTATCCACGAACCCAATACCGACCCGCTCAACCAAGTTTTGATTCAACCGAGCTAGCTAACGGGACCGTGCGTTTTCTCAACCCACAAGGCACGTTACAGTACTTATACATATATGTAGATTAAGGAGCCAGTGAAATGTACATAATAATAATTAAAAAAATGAAAGCCCAACTTCACTTAAAAAAATAATAATCTCTCGGATGACCATTTTGTTACTTATTGCGTAACATCTTCAGCATGAATGACCTCACAATTTAGAACATTGCATTTTAACAATTGTGGGATGGTAGAGCACGCCTACAGAAAGGCATTTCTTTAACTCTTCAGCAATTCTAAGAAACAACCAAAAAAAATTTTTTTTCTAATTTTTAGAAGCGTGCAATTTTCAAGGACAAACCTAAGACCGTTTGTTTACATGAAAGACTCCCTTGAATTTTTGACAAAGAATCACCCTCTAAAAGCGGTGGCACTTATTTCTGTATATGCTAGAAATTTTGTATGAAGTGTCCCGCTTCTTTACTTGAGGTTGTACCTCAATCTTATTGAAGTAGTCGGTTTCTGCTCCAACCAAACGGTACAAAAATGACAAATTGCATGTGAATCAGTAACAGAACACAGTGGTAATACGACAAGCAATAGGGCCTGGAAACCACTGCAGTTGCACCCACCACAGATAAAATAGAGAAAAGTAAAAGAGGTAGACATTGGATTAACTACATATGATCACATATAATCCATGATCCCTGTGTACGTACACTCATTGAAAGTAAAGATTTGACACTTTCAATACGTTGTTATATGGAAACTATCCAATCTTGACTTTGCATGAGTGTACTTCGTAAAAAATGTTGGATAATTTGTCTACATTTTTCATTTTTTTATAATTTAAAATTAAATCTTTTGTTGTTACTTTATTTACTGCTAGAGTCATTGGCTTGGATCAATCTCCTCAATGGGCCCAATCGCTAGAAGACGCCACTAATTAAAGAAAATGAATATC
The DNA here is from genome assembly GCA_004785975.1 of Popillia japonica. Taxonomy (NCBI): domain Eukaryota; kingdom Metazoa; phylum Arthropoda; class Insecta; order Coleoptera; family Scarabaeidae; genus Popillia; species Popillia japonica. The sequence goes on from SMLS01078546.1 coordinate 4,644, forward strand.
GACATTGTCTGTTTTATCAACGTAGAACAAGGATTTTATACTACATTTTAAAATAGCAGTAGTAAACATGTAGTAATCCGTTAACCGTACTACATTCGTAGATACGAATTTGCATGTTACTAATAATATTTTCCAATGGAATTAGTTTTAATCGGTTAAACATAACGGGCATTATGGTTAGGTCGAACGAATTCCATTTAATTATAATTAACTCGGAAACATCGAAATCCCTTAATTTTGTATTTCATGCTCTAGCAACCAATAGCCAATTTATGGAAATTTCAGATGACTTACATTCTGACATAATATGCAACCCACTTGTTAATATATTTGTACAACACAAATTCTGAGTTATATGGAGATATCATCAACTAGGGAATATGCTTTAAATTAACTTTTTAAATAATTAAGTGGGGATTATTATTAATGGGATTTAGTATGGCCAAAACCAGTTACGGTAATTGCTCAATATAACCTCAATTTTGTTGTTCAAAGACTACCTACCATTTCCCCAACATTCCGTAACATTTCTTGTTGAGTTGCATCAACTTGCTCCGTAATATTGTCCTTTAATTCTTGTAGCGTTGTTGGCTCTGGTCGGAAAATGTGCGTCTAAAATTCTGTAGCGCTCGTTTCGCAGCTGCAGAATTACATAATCTCTTAGCATTTACAAGTATCGTTCACCGTTTACAGTTCTCTGTTAGATCTCTGGTGTTCTCCATATTCCTATACGGATCTGAGTCATGGACCATCAGGATCCTGCATATCCCATGACGAATCAGTCAATCCTGAATGAACTCGAAATCAAATCTCCGAGAAGTGGAAGATCGTCAACTACGGAAAACCAAAACTCTAAGCTATAATGTCACGATTCTTCAGACATGAAGAGACCACGAAGAAGACGAATGATAAGACTACTTTGCTTGAATTATATTATCATTCAATCTTATATTTAGGATATTCTCGAACAAATTGGAGTGAATATTCAATCTTGACTCGTCACTAAAAAGAATCTCGATACCAGTCGTTATTATCCTAATTGACAAGCCTACATAATAAATTATCTGTTTGATGTGTTTGAACATAATCACTGTCAACGAGATCAGATATCTCAATAATTAATGTTTTTCATGTACTATAATCTAGTTCTGTGTATCTATTTCCGTCAGATGGCGCAATATTCACGAAAGAGGTACAATATGTATACAATATAGACACGACCCTTCAACGATTTTGGAATGGAGACCGTTGTATATGACATACACCCTCGCATCCTAATATAATTGTACCCTTTGATCGACATCGAATTTATTTAATTTCGACTAGTGCTGCTTGTTTCAAAGCGACGTCACTAACAACAATTGCGAATAGGGAATACGGCAACTGTTCCGCCACCACTATATACGATCAACAACAACAGAAGCAACAATAACAATAGCAATATCATTAATTTGAGTCAGCTCTGACGCTGCTGCGTATTTACCGACGTTGAAATTCTACCGTAAAGCGATTTATTTGTAATTATGATGAAACTGGATTGGAGTAGTTCGTTTGCCAACTAATAGCTTTAATATATACATATATGTACATATGTATGTGTATTTATTAATATGTATACATCTGTATTTGTATTTATGTGTATAGTAATACGTTCTTTTGTGCCGTTATGAAATATTATCGTTTGTAAGGTCTATGTAACTATGAGGTTAGCGAGATGTGGATTACATGTGCAACTTCTTCATATGATATGCACTTTATTGATCAAACATTATACTATAATGCTTTAGTATCACTACTATTACCACCGTAGAAGTGCAACAGATCCTAGTAGTTTCCAACAGGACAATAGATTTTTTCGTATAGTGGTAATTTGAACCAACTAGTTTCAGGAAATGACTGGTAACAAGCTCGATTCTTTTCTAATTCCTTTTAGCTCTCTTCTAACATGTTTTACGTTACCTCATAGTTTCTTGTCTAAGCTTTCTACTAGTCTCTCTCTAATTCATTTCTCGTTTAACCTATCTTATCCCTAACTGGTTTCATTTTACTCTTACTTCAAGTTACTTCTTGTTTCAAGTTTCTTTCTGGTTTCTTTTTAGCTTCCAGGTTTTTAGCCAATACCTTTCTGGTCCTTTCTAGTATCTTTCTAACTTTTTTAGTTCCTTTTTAGTCTGTTTTTTATTTTTAAAGTATCCTTTTGACGACCTCCGTCTCTTTCTTGCCTTTTTTAGTATAAGCCTAATTTCAGTAGTGAGGGACCCAATCGTTTATATGGCCAGTGACAGAGAAATCACCAGAATTTCCTATAACAAACCCTACACTGGCTTTTTGAATTGGAACGAGCAGCGGAGAAATGGTAAACTGAGAAAAGCCAATACCAATATACAGATGGATCAAAAGCAGCGACTACTTCCGTTGTTGGTGTGAAGTAGGAAAACCAGGCCCACTGACAGTCAGGCAACTTTAAATGCTGTAGCATCATATCATATAGCCTCCAAGCTAGTATGGAAGTGTCTGCAAAGCCTAACTGTTCTTGCTAAACACAACAAGGTCAACTTGGTGTGGGTGCCAGGGCACCGGGTAGAGCAGACAACGAAACTGCTGACCAGCTATTGAAGGAAGGCCCTCAAATGATATTAACTGGACCGAGCTAGGTCTAGTTATTACAAAGTGTGCAGTACGTAGTGCAATTAATCGAATTAAATTGAAACCATGTATCTGGACAGAGGCACAGCAAACGGATGATGGAACGAGCGTCAAAACGATTAACTGCTGACTTGCTTGCACTAAACAGAATTCAGCTGAGGGCAGTAACGCATCTATTAACAGAACACGGCTGTCTAAGAGGTCACTTGCATAAGATGGGGATCTACAAAGATGAACTCTTATGTAGACTCTGTAGTATGGAGGAAGAAACAGCTTCTCACATTCTCTTCGAATACTACACTAAGCCAACGAATGTTTGCCATGCAAAGCGCATTGGAATCACCGCTGGAGAAAAATTTACCAAATAAGGTCCTAAACCTGATCAAGGGAACTAACCTATTTGATTACAACAAAATCAAGGTAGGAATAATACGATAGGCCTTACAAGCCGCAGTGTCAGGATGTTAAAAGACCGTCCTACGTTGATGGAACTCAAAGTCATGAGTTTAATTTTCAGTCTAGATTCTTTTCAGTTTCTTTCCAGTGGCTTATTAGTCTTTTTTTGTTATGTGTTCCAGTTTTTTCCTAATTCTTCTACTGTCTTTACAACTGTACTTCGTCTATTTTCACTCGCTTTTTAACTTGCTTCTGTCCTATTGCATTCTTGATATAGTTTCTTGTGTCTGACTTCTTGATTCTTTTCTTTTTTGCTGCAAATTTTTTCTAGCCTTGTTTTTGCCTATGGTTAGTCTCTTCGTTGATCTTTCCTACTCTTTAGCTACACTACGTTGATCCTTTCTGGTTGGTTTCTACTTTTAGTATAGTCTCTTTTCTGGTGAACTTCTCTATTTTTCTGCTACATTCTTTTTAGTCTGTTGTTACCATCTTTATAGTTTCTTTCGGACATTTTTGTGGTCTACTAGTTCTTTGCCAGACCTTTCTTAATTTGTTTGTAGCTTCTTTCTCTTTTTCTTATTTCTTTCTAACAACCTTCTAATCTCTTTTAAGTATTGTTTTAGTATGTTGCCTGTGTCTCACTAGTAAGTTTATTTTTTGGTATTTGAGTCTCTTTTTGGTCCCTTTTAAATATTTAAAAAATAAAAGCCAACTTCACTTGATTATTCACTTCATATTTTATAGTATACACTTCACTATCTCATTAATCTAGTTATATGTATGTACATACTCCTTTTTAGTTTTTTCTTCTTCCTTTTTTAGTTTCTTCTATGGTTTTTTATTCAGTTCTAGTCCTTTTCTAGTTTTCTTATAGTCTCTTCTTCGTCTATTTTTAAATTTCTATTAACTTTCTTAGCAGATGTATTTTTTTTTAACTTTTTTTAACTTATCTTATTTTCCTGATCTTTTTTCCACTTCTAGGTCAATTACAACGAATTCGAATAAAGATCAAATTTATTCCAAAACCTTTACAATATAATTTGGTTTTCGTTACAACTTCGTCAGTAAACTTTGATTGACAATTAATTCGTGTCCAATAATAGATAAATAACTAGCCATGCCTATCAAGAGAATTATTTACAGACAAAGAAATTCAGTGATATATAGGATTATGTTTACAATATCGTGGACAATTTTGAAATGTAAATTTATAATCTAAGAATAATGATCTGTATAATTTTTATTTTTTATCAAGCTCTAAAAATTCTGTTCAAGGAGTAGAGAAAAACATGGCAAAAAAACTTAGTCAAAAGCTTAATTTGCTAAAATTCAGGCGTGATTAGAGTAAATTGTAATTAGAGTGTTGTAATAGAAGTGGAAAAAATATCAGGAAAATAAGAAAAATTAGCTTTCTTCTGATCTTTTTCTTGAACTCCCTTTCAGTACCGTTTGATATTCCACTTAGCCTTTACTAGTTTCTCTTCAATTCGTATTTGGTTTTTAATCTATTGTCAGTTCTTATCTAATTTCCTTCTGTTTTTTTCCTGTCTACATATCTATAATCTCCATATTCCATATATGGAGATTATATATGGATTATATATGGATATATCCATTCGCATTTGCATTTTCATACGTAATACTTCAGTTTTAGTTGTAGCCAAAACAAGTTCTAGTATAATATTACTTCAAAATGCCAAAATCACTGTAACATTACTCATATGACAATAATATATAAAGATTTGTGATTACAAATTTCTACACAAAGCTTCAGTAGTATTCAGATAAAAACTCCTTTCTGTGCAATTCATTTTTTCCCTTAACTTATATCAAAATTCTGATAACATGTTGTTTGAAAAGTGCTGGCAAATCATTTTACTTTTTTTGGGGGGAGGACTGTCTCTAGAGCGGCTTCTCAAACTGTATTACTTATTGAAATGAAAACGTTACTTTGTCGTAAATAATGTTGCACTGTTATATTCCAATAGTCAATAACCCATGAATCATGTTGACTCTATCACGGTAGTGATCTTGATGTTGGCAGAATCGTCACCGACAATCCACGAGTATTGGGCTAGATTCAACTTTATGAAGTACGACACAAATATATTCCATATTTACTTGTATTAAACGTAAATCCCCTTACTAAGTCACTGCAGAATATTTGCATTTGCTTACATGAAAGTGTGAATATACTTCTATTATTACGTTCCAAGTAATTCCACATTATTATAATAAAAGCAGGAACATAAAACGTAAATTATTGTGTACATTGTTCCATCTTATCTCAAATAACTTCATATTATGCGCACTATTTAGCATAAGCATCTTACATGTAATTTTATGGTCTCAAGTCATCGTTTTTTGTTTAATAATTACCCCCCAGCCATAATTCCGTGTGTAAACGCAGACCGTTATTACCGTTATGAGTTTAAAGTCATCATTACTATAACTTAACATCACCGACATGTATACCCCCGCCTTCTATATGTCAAGTCTTAAAAGTAAAGGCATCTCATCATCAACTTAAACGAAACTTCCCGTCTCATAGCCATCATCATCATGACCATCAGCGCCCGCTACATCTTCGTGTTCTGAATGCGAAAGGAGTAGCAAATGGAGGTTACATAATTTTAAAGATCACCTTAATTATCAGATAAAACTATAGTTGACGTCGTGGTAATATCAACGTGAACCTCTAGCTGTATACATATACTTGTACACGGAATGGTATTGTTCGAGTATAAGTTTATCTGATTTTAATAAACAAAGATAATGACGAAGGAGAGAGGAAGAACACACCCAGTATAATATCCGAAATATAATTGGCCACTTTGACTTTTACGAGCTACGGAGCGTCGAGGTTTATCGAGTTTGGACCCATTTAAACCGAACGCAAACTATAATAATGATGATCGGGACTTGGGATGGCAGTGGTAGTAAGTTTTGCTATGGTTTTGGGGACAAAGAGAATGAGAATTTTAGATTTTAGGTGGCTGTGGGAAAAAAACGCGAAGCTCCCCTTGTTATCTTTCGCGTAATTGGATCATTTTATTATAACAGAGCGCATCCTGCTTTTGTATGATGGTATCATGAACAGCAGATAAGTAAAATTGGATCGTAGTACATATCAAGGAGAAAAGAATATAGGAAAGCAAAGTAGAATGTTTTCATTCGCTTGCCTCCTAATAAGTATACATACAATGTACTGGGTCATAAATGGAATGCGATTTAGTAATATTGGTTCTAATCGAAATATTTTTGCGAGAAATTCTGTTACATTATCGAAACTGTTACTACTGTTATTAACTGCTTACGATTAGTCGAAAAATACAGTTTGGTTTCAGGAATATACCCAGCTGATATAAAAATACCATGGTAGAACTGCCTCTACATTCTATTTCAAAATCTTCGGTAAACTACTTGGGCTACACTTTGGCTCGTCATAGCAAGTGATCAGGTATTACGTACGTATTCAATCGCAATGTAGTTTTCAATCATCGCTGTTGAAGGTTGTTGTGATCTAACGTCTTCCTGTTTCTTAGTAGATACCATCCTCATACATTTTAGTCATTTCATAGACTTGTCAATGAAGAATAGTATTATTCTAGCTTTATGATTCACCGATTTGATTAATCCTATACATATGTATGCTCTTTTTGATATTTTACCGAAATATCTCATCCGTAATATGATTTACTTTGACAGATTTTTCGTTGTAGCAATTAATTATCTGATGTTTTCTCCTTCTAATACAGCCCAGAGGTTTTTAAATCATTTTGAAAAAATGCCACTAGAGTTCGGCCTATAAACCGTTATAACAATTAACAATTCTATTAATTAAATTATCGTGGTGATATTTTAGTTCTTGGTCGTAGTATTCCGAAACCTTACTCATAATTTGAATGCGTAATTCATCTATTAATGATCAAATAGTCAATTGATTATGGCTTTCAAAAGGCCTCTAAATATGATGATTAGTCCAAAATTATTAGAAAAACTTCTGGCATCTCTACACGATTTACAAAAAATACAAAAATTCTTCCAAAAACTAGAAGAAGAAGTAATCTCATCAACATATTAAAAACAAAGAAATCTGGGAAGGAAATGTATTACTAACTGAAGTACCTACATTAAAATAACTGATTGTGCACAAAGCTTTTCTGCAAGGCGCATGTAAGTTTGCGTAAATGATAAAAATTGAGTTGAACATATTTTTCCCCTTTTACTTTAACGGAAAACCCCTTTCAAAAGAAGTGTGGTGTCGCTATTCGTCCCAATACAGTAGCATCACTCAGTATGTTCGAATCTTTGCAAAAATTTGTTTTTCTATGGGCTAAATTAGTTAGCCTATTCTTAAAATTTTTATGCTTGATTAACTTTGCTTCATTAAGAATGGTGACAGTTTCCTTCAAACATGTTATTTCATGTAGCACGTGTAGGTAAATGGATTTCTAGAGTTTGAATATAATCGAAAAATCTAAAAATTCCATCTGTGTTTTTAACTAATTTTTATATTGAAGTACGGTAAAAGTACCGGTTGCGGCCATGTTAAGCCAAACGTGAACTTCCTCTAAACATAAATTTTATATATTATATTATTATTATATTTTCTAGCTAGCTAGAAATACCGATCTTAAACTAGGCCCGGGCCTCTGCATTGAATAAACAATACAAACATTCATAAAAATACTGCAAAAGACAAGAAAAGAAGATGAATAGTGATTGAAACGATTTTCACCATTTCCGGCCAGAAAACCACCAACTCAAGCCACTCACCAGGTGAGGCCATTTGTAATTTTGAAGTTAAAAAAAATGCATAAACATCAAAATAATAAATGTTTATGACAAACATTAATAACTTGATAAACTGACAACAAAATATATAAATTAATAACTTGATAAACTGACAACAAAATATATAAATTAAGTCAGTTAGGTATAAAACAAAATAACAAAACAATATGGAATAAGATAAAAAACAAATAAAAATATAAAAAACCAAAATTTATGTCACTTAAAGCTATTCCATTTCTGGTACAGCAAAGACACCTCTAGAATTAACCTTGATGGGCTCATTAATAATTTGAACTATTTCATCTTTTTTGTAGGTAACTTCGTCTTTTTGATATGGCCATTTCCAATTATTAAGAGCTTTTGTCATTGTACTGATACATAGTATATTCTTCAGCAGATCTTGTTGTAATTTTTCCAGGATAACGATTGTGCTCAAACTTTACGATAACGTATAAATTTTCAGTTAATTCCGTATCCATTATATCGCCCACAGTATTTTTAAACAATTTTCTAATTTGTTCAGAACGTTTTACGGATAGTTCCTGTTTGGGTCTCATTTAATATCTTTTGTACCGAATAACAAAGACCAGCTTTAGTAATGGGGAAGTCCTTGGAATATGTTTCCTGCATCCATTCACATAACGCAGATTCTGTTTTATCAACTAATACACAATTTGGTCCTACCTTTCCAAACGTTTCAGGCCGCACAGCAGATAATTTGTACCTCAAAGTAATTCTGCGAACTGTTAATGTTTTGAAGGCTTCTAAAACTGTCATTCCACCTCTTACTACCTCCAAGGCATTTTCTAGTTGGTTGAGAGTGTAATTAAATAAACTTGTAAGGAGCTTTCGGCATTGAAATCTTAAAAAAAGTAATACTCATTACGCTTTAATGCACCTACTTTTTAAAACATTGTGGTCTGAAGAGCCACAAGTAAAAAATATATAACTGTATCAATTCCGGCCACGGTGGCCACTACTATAAATTCCTTGCTCCTGTAGAGGCCACTATAGTGGCCGCAACTGAATATTTATAAACATTTCTACACCGATTCCGGCCATGTCAGTCTTGATTAAAATATATAAAACAAGTTAGCTTTTTACTTGAAAATAAAATCTTTAATAATATCTAATTACTGTAAATACATTAATTGTGGACTGTTGCAATTATTTTGGAAATAAATAAACAATTTACTTACACCTTTCCTTAACAGGCTTCTTAGGAAATCGTGTCGTTCTGGACACCAAAGCTTGGAAGCTGCCATGTACTTACATAGACTAGCAGCAGCACTTGTTTAGCTTATTATTAAAATATTGCCAATTTGAGGGTTAAAGTTTATGATTTACCTTCAACAACATTGTTTGCTACAAAATTAATAAATAGCTAGCAGTGGCCGCAAATGGTGAGATGTCGGTTTAAGCTTATTCACTTTAATTTGATTCATAAGAATGAAGCAAAATAAAATAAACAGTCATTGTCTAAAAGAGTGAATGGAAAATTATTATGTAATGTTTTTAGGGCTGGGCGATGTCAACTGTATTAAACTTCATTATCTAGATTTTGTGAAACTGTATCACTTTCTAGAAGACGTTAGGAAGTACTAAGTAGTACGACATTTACACACTTGTACAAGATTAAAATCAAGACTAGGGTTTGCTTGAGAAGTTGTTGAATATTGGAAGCATGTTTTGTTTACATAATGCATGATGCATAAAAAA
>SMLS01078547.1:0-14245 GCA_004785975.1 Popillia japonica
CCTACCTACAACTTCAACGCCGTTAGCGTGAAGTAATCCGAAAAAAAACAGCATTTGTGAAGAAACAATTCATGGCTTTTGCACCACGATAACGCACCAGCACACACTTTACTGCTTGTTCGTGAATTTTTGGCAAAAAGCAATACTGTAACCATGCCCCAGTCTCCATATTTACATGACTCCGTCTGACTTTTTCCTATTTTCAAAAACTAAAGGGCTGTCGCTTTACAAGCACAGCTGATATTCAAAGCGCATCGCTGAAACAGCTAAAGGCTATCCCAAAGATCGAGTTTGAGAAGTGTTTCGATTATTGGAAGAATCGCTGACCCAAGTGCATAATATCTAATTTAAAGCGACAACATTACTGTAGCCGAATAAATTAATATTTTTTTCAAAAAAATTAAATTTCCGTTATCTTGTGAACACATCTCGTATCTCAATATAGTGTAAATTTATATGCTTACGGCAATTTTCAGCCAATTACAGGTTTTTTGGTAAAAATATACAAAAACTATTAATTTACAAGTATATAAACCGACTTATTGAACGTGTAAACATGTATTTTTGCATATACATTTGTTTCAGGGCTATAAAATTAAATTCTGACACCCCAATTAATAATAATAGAAATGACACAGCCATATACACGATTTTTCTAATATAGAACGTGTTAAACCACTATCGACCATCGAATAAAAGCAGAAAATTCAGCAATGACAAATTACAATAGGAAACAGGTCCGTCGGTTTATTATATGTATTTAGATATATTTTTAAGATGTTTTAATCCGCGAACAGAAATTAAAAAGTCCCATTGGATAGCTAGGAAACTGTAATTCTTACCCGGAAATTCGCAAAACTGATAATATCAGGAATGAACGCAACAATTTATTATTTATCTAAATGCCTACCTCCGAATTACAAATATTTGACTACACACTGAAAACAAAGCTGTTGCAAATTGAATTGATTTTGAAGATTAATAATATTGAACTTGTTCTGTTATTTTTCCACTATTCACTTTTTCCAAAAGTCTTGGTATGCTTCATAAAAACACAAAAATTTACATTAAATGAAAATCGTAGAGTATAAAAGATAACTTCCTTGTATTTTTATTCCAAAATCAATTAAAAACTAGTTCTATAAACAAGAAAAGATACTGCAATGGGAAATCTGTTATCCAATGTCATTGTTCAGCTGTCTATAAATAAGAAGTTCGAAATTTATTACACTGGAGGCAAAGACTGTGGTGAAATTTATTGGGAACAAACGACAGATTATCGACATTTGGTCAGCTACCTTTGTGGAAGGGCTGAATCATTCGCGGTCAGAGGTCCAAATGGTTAATTTGAGCTGGTATATTATCAACATCATTCACACAAATGCTGCAATCAACATATATATTTGAAACAATAGAAGCAAAATTAGTATCTGATTGGATTATAAAATTTTGACAAATATGGAACTTGTGTTGTTTATTTCTTGTTCTTTGATGAGCCGAAACATTTTCTAAGAGCCATTTACCTGTACACTTATAGTGAAAAATGGCTTTGAACCATTGCATTTTAACATTTATGTATTTGCCTTGTGAAAGTGTTTTCTAAAGTTGCATGGAAACCCTACCAGAACAATACACGATTACTCAAAATTTTAGTTGATTTAAACATCTATTTCCCATAATGAGAGTTTTCGGGTGTTGAGCGTGTCTTGTTTATAAATATTTGGTTATAATAAATATATACAGGACAAAAAAAAATGCACAAGATATACAATAAAAAAACTCGACGTTTGTAACTAATGTAACTGGCTTCGTCAGGAGCAAAGGGGGGTATCTGGATGGCTACCAGAAGGTCTTGGTAACTCGACGTGTAAACCACGCTAGACGCGAAAACCGTCAGATAGGTGAGGGAGTCAGAAAGTCACGGTAACTCGACGTGTTAACCACGCTAGAGGCGAAAACCATTTGTACTGTATATATTTTACTAACCATGACACTGTCAACATTTGGAAACCCTCTTTGTAGAGACTCGGGCCGTGGAAGCCTTTGATATCATCTTTTTCCCTGTTTGTAAAAACTAATTTGTCCTTATGTACATGTATGTACTGTCCTGGTACATTATTCACACTCACACACCACACATGTCTCGATTGTTAGGTAGAAGTCCAGCTTAGCTTTACCGAGCTAAATTGGTAAGGACGATCAATTTGCATCGCACACGGGGGGCTAAGACGGCTGATACCTGTCAAAACATGGCATAATCACCCACACACACATGACAAACACGGTATAAGAAGTACAAATAGAGAGAATACACTTACTGTGCCTAATCGTTTGAATCCATTTAAGTATACGTTCACTCCATGTCAAGTCGCATCCTTTCCGAAGGAACTTTTTCAATACTTGTCCATTAACCCTGATTTATATCAGTAACTCGAGCCTTAATGGTAAGAATTATGATTGTAATAGAAAAACTGTAAAGAATATTGTAAGAGAGTGGAAAAATCTGTTAGCATAGTAAAATATTACCGATGATCTCAATTTCTGGATTGCACTGAATAACATTTTCTCAATATCATACTAAGCATGAAAACGATCCTTAGGTAGTCAACAACACGTGTCACGTAAGTTTCCACTGGTAAATTCCCTTTTAAATGAGTATTTTCTATTTTAATTTGGATCTGACAGGTAGCTTCAAAAGCATCTTTAATTTATGAAATTCCGAATGAAGACCTAATTTTCCCCGTAGAATTCGATTTTACACTCCGTTTTCTAATCCAAAAATGAATTTTCGAAATATTTTCCAGATTTTAAAAATGAAAAACGATGTTCACTTGTTATTTTTGATTACACGGCATTTCCACCAATCAAAGCCTGGAATTTTCAGATTTTGTTGTTAATTTCCATAGAAATAAATAAGGAGATACGTTTTAACATCGAAAGCATACGCACGCTAAAATTTAGCTCCGATAAATAAAATTCCTAACCTCATTTTTGTCCAGTGCTAAACGTTAACGTCAGAATCTTCGATCCAGCGTCCGTTTTAAAAACAGCACTCACCAGTTAGCTAAATTTCAGAAGTTGTATTTGAGTTCCGTGATAAAGAAATTGATTTCCTGAGACTCCAAAATTCCTACCCATTGATCCGGACACATTTGCCTACGAAGATTCCACCCGCGAGAATTCCCATCAACAAGGGTCAACGAACCTTAGTCCCTCCCAAAACATCCCAGTTATTCCTGGATTTGACAGGTTAGTCAAGAAATAAAGATCGTACCCGTGTTTTATTGTATTCTTCCAGTTGTATTTTATTTAGAATTATTATTTGCATTATTATTGGTAGAATTTGTAAAAGGTGCGAGTCTGATATAAATCACTCAAGGCGTGCGTTGACATTTTGCTTACCCCTAGCGACATCAATCGCGAAGTTGTCTAATTTAGTTTTTTTTCACTCTCCACGTATAACTGGTTGTATAACCTAATTATTTTAAGTTTCATTTGCAATAATTGATTTTTTTTTGTCTGGTATCTGTTGAGTACATAAAAAAAGAAAATTAAACGAGACCATTTTTTTTATTGTGCATGTTTTATTCAGTCATTAATTTGTTCACCAAGTACAATACAAACTTGTCGTATCCACGAACCCAATACCGACCCGCTCAACCAAGTTTTGATTCAACCGAGCTAGCTAACGGGACCGTGCTTTTTCTCAACCCACAAGGCACGTTACAGTACTTATACATATATGTAGATTAAGGAGCCAGTGAAATGTACATAATAATAATTAAAAAAATGAAAGCCCAACTTCACTTAAAAAAATAATAATCTCTCGGATGACCATTTTGTTACTTATTGCGTAACATCTTCAGCATGAATGACCTCACAATTTAGAACATTGCATTTTAACAATTGTGAGATGGTAGAGCACGCCCACAAAAAGCCATTTCTTTAACTCTTCAGCAATTCTAAGAAACAACCAAAACAATTTTTTTTTCTAATTTTTAGAAGCGTGCAATTTTCAAGGACAAACCTAAGAGCGTTTGTTTACATGAAAGACTCCCTTGAATTTTTGACAAAGAATCACCCTCTAAAAGCGGTGGCACTTATTTCTGTATATGCTAGAAATTTTGTATGAAGTGTCCCGCTTCTTTACTTGAGGTTGTACTTCAATCTTATTGAAGTAGTCGGTTTCTGCTCCAACCAAACGGTACAAAAATGACAAATTGCATGTGAATCAATAACAGAACACAGTGGTAATACGACAAGCAATAGGGCCTGGAAACCACTGCAGTTGCACCCACCACAGATAAAATAGAGAAAAATAAAAGAGGTAGACATTGGATCAACTACATATGATCATATATAATCCATGATCCCTGTGTACGTACACTCATAGAAAGTAAAGATTTGACTCTTTCAATACGTTGTTATATGGAAACTATCCAATCTTGACTTTGCATGAGTGTACTTACGTATTTGAAAATTTAACATATGTATATAATTTGATATACTGTTTTAACGTAAAAAATGTTGGATAATTTGTCTACATTTTTCATTTTTTTATAATTTAAAATTAAATCTTTTGTTGTTACTTTATTTACTGCTAGAGTCATTGGCTTGGATCAATCTCCTCAATGGGCCCAATCGCTAGAAGACGCCACTAATTAAAGAAAATTAATATCGACATTGTCTGTTTTATCAACGTAGAACAAGGATTTTATACTACATTTTAAAATAGCAGTAGTAAACAGGTAGTAATCCGTTAACCGTACTACATTCGTAGATACGAATTTGCATGTTACTAATAATATTTTCCAATGAAATTACTTTTAATCGGTTAAACATAACGGGCATTATGGTTAGGTCGAACGAATTCCATTTAATTATAATTAACTCGGAAACATCGAAATCCCTTAATTTTGTATTTCATGCTCTAGCAACCAATAGCCAATTTATGGAAATTTCAGATGACTTACATTCTGACATAATATGCAACCCACTTGTTAATATATTTGTACAACACAAATTCTGAGTTATATGGAGATATCATCAACTAGGAAATATGCTTTAAATTAACTTTTTAAATAATTAAGTGGGGATTATTATTAATGGGATTTAGTATGGCCAAAACCAGTTACGGTAATTGCTCAATATAACCTCAATTTTGTTGTTCAAAGACTACCTACCATTTCCCCAACATTCCGTAACATTTCCTGTTGAGTTGCATCAACTTGCTCCGTAATATTGTCCTTTAATTCTTGTAGCGTTGTTGGCTCTGGTCGGAAAATGTGCGTCTAAAATTCTGTAGCGCTCGTTTCGCAGCTGCAGAATTACATAATCTCTTAGCATTTACAAGTATCGTTCACCGTTTACAGTTCTCTGTTAGATCTCTGGTGTTCTCCATATTCCTATACGGATCTGAGTCATGGACCATCAGGATCCTGCATATCCCATGACGAATCAGTCAATCCTGAATGAACTCGAAATCAAATCTCCGAGAAGTGGAAGATCGTCAACTACGGAAAACCAAAACTCTAAGCTATAATGTCATGATTCTTCAGACATGAAGAGACCACGAAGAAGACGAATGATAAGACTACTTTGCTTGAATTATATTATCATTCAATCTTATATTTAGGATATTCTCGAACAAATTGGAGTGAATATTCAATCTTGACTCGTCACTAAAAAGAATCTCGATACCAGTCGTTATTATCCTAATTGACAAGCCTACATAATAAATTATCTGTTTGATGTGTTTGAACATAATCACTGTCAACGAGATCAGATATCTCAATAATTAATGTTTTTCATGTACTATAATCTAGTTCTGTGTATCTATTTCCGTCAGATGGCGCAATATTCACGAAAGAGGTACAATATGTATACAATATAGACACGACCCTTCAACGATTTTGGAATGGAGACCGTTGTATATGACATACACCCTCGCATCCTAATATAATTGTACCCTTTGATCGACATCGAATTTATTTAATTTCGACTAGTGCTGCTTGTTTCAAAGCGACGTCACTAACAACAATTGCGAATAGGGAATACGGCAACTGTTCCGCCACCACTATATACGATCAACAACAACAGAAGCAACAATAACAATAGCAATATCATTAATTTGAGTCAGCTCTGACGCTGCTGCGTATTTACCGACGTTGAAATTCTACCGTAAAGCGATTTATTTGTAATTGTGATGAAACTGGATTGGAGTAGTTCGTTTGCCAACTAATAGCTTTAATATATACATATATGTACATATGTATGTGTATTTATTAATATGTATACATCTGTATTTGTATTTATGTGTATAGTAATACGTTCTTTTGTGCCGTTATGAAATATTATCGTTTGTAAGGTCTATGTAACTATGAGGTTAGCGAGATGTGGATTACATGTGCAACTTCTTCATATGATATGCACTTTATTGATCAAACATTATACTATAATGCTTTAGTATCACTACTATTACCACCGTAGAAGTGCAACAGATCCTAGTAGTTTCCAACAGGACAATAGATTTTTTCGTATAGTGGTAATTTGAACCAACTAGTTTCAGGAAATGACTGGTAACAAGCTCGATTCTTTTCTAATTCCTTTTAGCTCTCTTCTAACATGTTTTACGTTACCTCATAGTTTCTTGTCTAAGCTTTCTACTAGTCTCTCTCTAATTCATTTCTCGTTTAACCTATCTTATCCCTAACTGGTTTCATTTTACTCTTACTTCAAGTTACTTCTTGTTTCAAGTTTCTTTCTGGTTTCTTTTTAGCTTCCAGGTTTTTAGCCAATACCTTTCTGGTCCTTTCTAGTATCTTTCTAACTTTTTTAGTTCCTTTTTAGTCTGTTTTTTATTTTTAAAGTATCCTTTTGACGACCTCCGTCTCTTTCTTGCCTTTTTTAGTATAAGTCTAATTTCAGTAGTGAGGGACCCAATCGTTCATATGGCCAGTGACAGAGAAATCACCAGAATTTCCTATAACAAACCCTACACTGGCTTTTTGAATTGGAACGAGCAGCGGAGAAATGGTAAACTGAGAAAAGCCAATACCAATATACAGATGGATCAAAAGCAGCGACTACTTCCTTTGTTGGTGTGAAGTAGGAAAACCAGGCCCACTGACAGTCAGGCAGCTTTAAATGCTGTAGCATCATATCATATAGCCTCCAAGCTAGTATGGAAGTGTCTGCAAAGCCTAACTGTTCTTGCTAAACACAACAAGGTCAACTTGGTGTGGGTGCCAGGGCACCGGGTAGAGCAGACAACGAAACTGCTGACCAGCTATTGAAGGAAGGCCCTCAAATGATATTAACTGGACCGAGCTAGGTCTAGTTATTACAAAGTGTGCAGTACGTGGTGCAATTAATCCAATCAAATTGAAACCATGTATCTGGACAGAGGCACAGCAAACGGATGATGGAACGAGCGTCAAAACGTTTAACTGCTGACTTCCTTGCACTAAACAGAATTCAGCTGAGGGCAGTAACGCATCTATTAACAGAACACGGCTGTCTAAGAGGTCACTTGCATAAGATGGGGATCTAGAAAGATGAACTCTTATGTAGACTCTGTAGTATGGAGGAAGAAACAGCTTCTCACATTCTCTTCGAATACTACACTAAGCCAACGAATGTTTGCCATGCAAAGCGCATTGGAATTACCGCTGGAGAAAAATTTACCAAATAAGGTCCTAAACCTGATCAAGGGAACTAACCTATTTGATTACAACAAAATCAAGGTAGGAATAATACAATAGGCCTTACAAGCCGCAGTGTGAGGATGTTAAAAGACCGTCCTACGTTGATGGAACTCAAAGTCATGAGTTTAATTTTCAGTCTAGATTCTTTTCAGTTTCTTTCCAGTGGCTTATTAGTCTTTTTTTGTTATGTGTTCCAGTTTTTTCCTAATTCTTCTACTGTCTTTACAACTGTACTTCGTCTATTTTCACTCGCTTTTTAACTTGCTTCTGTCCTATTGCATTCTTGATATAGTTTCTTGTGTCTGACTTCTTGATTCTTTTCTTTTTTGCTGCAAATTTTTTCTAGCCTTGTTTTTGCCTATGGTTAGTCTCTTCGTTGATCTTTCCTACTCTTTAGCTACACTACGTTGATCCTTTCTGGTTGGTTTCTACTTTTAGTATAGTCTCTTTTCTGGTGAACTTCTCTATTTTTCTGCTACATTCTTTTTAGTCTGTTGTTACCATCTTTATAGTTTCTTTCGGACATTTTTGTGGTCTGCTAGTTCTTTGCCAGACCTTTCTTAATTTGTTTGTAGCTTTTTTCTCTTTTTCTTATTTCTTTCTAACAACCTTCTAATCTCTTTTAAGTATTGTTTTAGTATGTTGCCTGTGTCTCACTAGTAAGTTTATTTTTTGGTATTTGAGTCTCTTTTTGGTCCCTTTTAAATATTTAAAAAATAAAAGCCAACTTCACTTGATTATTCACTTCATATTTTATAGTATACACTTCACTATCTCATTAATCTAGTTATATGTATGTACATACCCCTTTCTAGTTTTTTCTTCTTCCTTTTTTAGTTTCTTCTATAGTTTTTTATTCAGTTCTAGTCCTTTTCTAGTTTTCTTATAGTCTCTTCTTCGTCTATTTTTAAATTTCTATTAACTTTCTTAGCAGATGTATTTTTTTTTAACTTTTTTTAACTTATCTTATTTTCCTGATCTTTTTTCCACTTCTAGGTCAATTACAACGAATTCGAATAAAGATCAAATTTATTCCAAAACCTTTACAATATAATTTGGTTTTCGTTACAACTTCGTCAGTAAACTTTGATTGACAATTAATTCGTGTCCAATAATAGATAAATAACTAGCCATGCCTATCAAGAGAATTATTTACAGACAAAGAAATTCAGTGATATATAGGATTATGTTTACAATATCGTGGACAATTTAAGATAATTTTGAAATTTAAATTTATAATCTAAGAATAATGATCTGTATAATTTTTATTTTTTTATCAAGCTCTAAAAATTCTGTTCAAGGAGTAGAGAAAAACATGGCAAAAAAACTTAGTCAAAAGCTTAATTTGCTAAAATTCAGGCGTGATTAGAGTAAATTGTAATTAGAGTGTTGTAATAGAAGTGGAAAAAATATCAGGAAAATAAGAAAAATTAGCTTTCTTCTGATCTTTTTCTTGAACTCCCTTTCAGTACCGTTTGATATTCCACTTAGCCTTTACTAGTTTCTCTTCAATTCGTATTTGGTTTTTAATCTATTGTCAGTTCTTATCTAATTTCCTTCTGTTTTTTTCCTGTCTACATATTTATAATCTCCATATTCCATATATGGAGATTATATATGGATTATATATGGATATATCCATTCGCATTTGCATTTTCATACGTAATACTTCAGTTTTAGTTGTAGCCAAAACAAGTTCTAGTATAATATTACTTCAAAATGCCAAAATCACTGTAACATTACTCATATGACAATAATATATAAAGATTTGTGATTACAAATTTCTACACAAAGCTTCAGTAGTATTCAGATAAAAACTCCTTTCTGTGCAATTCATTTTTTCCCTTAACTTATATCAAAATTCTGATAACATGTTTGAAAAGTGCTGGCAAATCATTTTACATTTTTTGGGGGGAGGACTGTCTCTAGAGCGGCTTCTCAAACTGTATTACTTATTGAAATGAAAACGTTACTTTGTCGTAAATAATGTTGCACTGTTATATTCCAATAGTGAATAACCCATGAATCATGTTGACTCTATCACGGTAGTGATCTTGATGTTGGCAAAATCGTCACCGACAATCCACGAGTATTGGGCTGGATTCAACTTTATGAAGTACGACACAAATATATTCCATATTTACTTGTATTAAACGTAAATCCCCTTACTAAGTCACTGCAGAATATTTGCATTTGCTTACATGAAAGTGTGAATATACTTCTATTATTACGTTCCAAGTAATTCCACATTATTATAATAAAAGCAGGAACATAAAACGTAAATTATTGTGTACATTGTTCCATCTTATCTCAAATAACTTCATATTATGCGCACTATTTAGCATAAGCATCTTACATGTAATTTTACGGTCTCAAGTCATCGTTTTTTGTTTAATAATTACCCCCCAGCCATAATTCCGTGTGTAAACGCAGACCGTTATTACCGTTATGAGTTTAAAGTCATCATTACTATAACTTAACATCACCGACATGTATACCCCCGCCTTCTATATGTCAAGTCTTAAAAGTAAAGGCATCTCATCATCAACTTAAACGAAACTTCCCGTCTCATAGCCATCATCATCATGACCATCAGCGCCCGCTACATCTTCGTGTTCTGAATGCGAAAGGAGTAGCAAATGGAGGTTACATAATTTTAAAGATCACCTTAATTATCAGATAAAACTATAGTTGACGTCGTGGTAATATCAACGTGAACCTCTAGCCGTATACATATACTTGTACACGGAATGGTATTGTTCGAGTATAAGTTTATCTGATTTTAATAAACAAAGATAATGACGAAGGAGAGAGGAAGAACACATCCAGTATAATATCCGAAATATAATTGGCCACTTTGACTTTTACGAGCTACGGAGCGTCGAGGTTTATCGAGTTTGGACCCATTTAAACCGAACGCAAACTATAATAATGATGATCGGGACTTGGGATGGCAGTGGTAGTAAGTTTTGCTATGGTTTTGGGGACAAAGAGAATGAGAATTTTAGATTTTAGGTGGCTGTGGGAAAAAAACGCGAAGCTCCCCTTGTTATCTTTCGCGTAATTGGATCATTTTATTATAACAGAGCGCATCCTGCTTTTGTATGATGGTATCATGAACAGCAGATAAGTAAAATTGGATCGTAGTACATATCAAGGAGAAAAGAATATAGGAAAGCAAAGTAGAATGTTTTCATTCGCTTGCCTCCTAATAAGTATACATACAATGTACTGGGTCATAAATGGAATGCGATTTAGTAATATTGGTTCTAATCGAAATATTTTTGCGAGAAATTCTGTTACATTATCGAAACTGTTACTACTGTTATTAACTGATTACGATTAGTCGAAAAATACAGTTTGGTTTCAGGAATATACCCAGCTGATATAAAAATACCATGGTAGAACTGCCTCTACATTCTATTTCAAAATCTTCGGTAAACTACTTGGGCTACACTTTGGCTCGTCATAGCAAGTGATCAGGTATTACGTACGTATTCAATCGCAATGTAGTTTTCAATCATCGCTGTTGAAGGTTGTTGTGATCTAACGTCTTCCTGTTTCTTAGTAGATACCATCCTCATACATTTTAGTCATTTCATAGACTTGTCAATGAAGAATAGTATTATTCTAGCTTTATGATTCACCGATTTGATTAATCCTATACATATGTATGCTCTTTTTGATATTTTACCGAAATATCTCATCCGTAATATGATTTACTTTGACAGATTTTTCGTTGTAGCAATTAATTATCTGATGTTTTCTCCTTCTAATACAGCCCAGAGGTTTTTAAATCATTTTGAAAAAATGCCACTAGAGTTCGGCCTATAAACCGTTATAACAATTAACAATTCTATTAATTAAATTATCGTGGTGATATTTTAGTTCTTGGTCGTAGTATTCCGAAACCTTACTCATAATTTGAATGCGTAATTCATCTATTAATGATCAAATAGTCAATTGATTATGGCTTTCAAAAGGCCTCTAAATATGATGATTAGTCCAAAATTATTAGAAAAACTTCTGGCATCTCTACACGATTTACAAAAAATACAAAAATTCTTCCAAAAACT
This sequence comes from Popillia japonica, assembly GCA_004785975.1. Taxonomy (NCBI): domain Eukaryota; kingdom Metazoa; phylum Arthropoda; class Insecta; order Coleoptera; family Scarabaeidae; genus Popillia; species Popillia japonica. Next base: position 11,783 of record SMLS01078547.1, read on the forward strand.
AGAAGAAGAAGTAATCTCATCAACATATTAAAAACAAAGAAATCTGGGAAGGAAATGTATTACTAACTGAAGTACCTACATTAAAATAACTGATTGTGCACAAAGCTTTTCTGCAAGGCGCATGTAAGTTTGCGTAAATGATAAAAATTGAGTTGAACATATTTTTCCCCTTTTACTTTAACGGAAAACCCCTTTCAAAAGAAGTGTGGTGTCGCTATTCGTCCCAATACAGTAGCATCACTCAGTATGTTCGAATCTTTGCAAAAATTTGTTTTTCTATGGGCTAAATTAGTTAGCCTATTCTTAAAATTTTTATGCTTGATTAACTTTGCTTCATTAAGAATGGTGACAGTTTCCTTCAAACATGTTATTTCATGTAGCACGTGTAGGTAAATGGATTTCTAGAGTTTGAATATAATCGAAAAATCTAAAAATTCCATCTGTGTTTTTAACTAATTTTTATATTGAAGTACGGTAAAAGTACCGGTTGCGGCCATGTTAAGCCAAACGTGAACTTCCTCTAAACATAAATTTTATATATTATATTATTATTATATTTTCTAGCTAGCTAGAAATACCGATCTTAAACTAGGCCCGGGCCTCTGCATTGAATAAACAATACAAACATTCATAAAAATACTGCAAAAGACAAGAAAAGAAGATGAATAGTGATTGAAACGATTTTCACCATTTCCGGCCAGAAAACCACCAACTCAAGCCACTCACCAGGTGAGGCCATTTGTAATTTTGAAGTTAAAAAAAATGCATAAACATCAAAATAATAAATGTTTATGACAAACATTAATAACTTGATAAACTGACAACAAAATATATAAATTAATAACTTGATAAACTGACAACAAAATATATAAATTAAGTCAGTTAGGTATAAAGCAAAATAACAAAACAATATGGAATAAGATAAAAAACAAATAAAAATATAAAAAACCAAAATTTATGTCACTTAAAGCTATTCCATTTCTGGTACAGCAAAGACACCTCTAGAATTAACCTTGATGGGCTCATTAATAATTTGAACTATTTCATCTTTTTTGTAGGTAACTTCGTCTTTTTGATATGGCCATTTCCAATTATTAAGAGCTTTTGTCATTGTACTGATACATAGTATATTCTTCAGCAGATCTTGTTGTAATTTTTCCAGGATAACGATTGTGCTCAAACTTTACGATAACGTATAAATTTTCAGTTAATTCCGTATCCATTATATCGCCCACAGTATTTTTAAACAATTTTCTAATTTGTTCAGAACGTTTTACGGATAGTTCCTGTTTGGGTCTCATTTAATATCTTTTGTACCGAATAACAAAGACCAGCTTTAGTAATGGGGAAGTCCTTGGAATATGTTTCCTGCATCCATTCACATAACGCAGATTCTGTTTTATCAACTAATACACAATTTGGTCCTACCTTTCCAAACGTTTCAGGCCGCACAGCAGATAATTTGTACCTCAAAGTAATTCTGCGAACTGTTAATGTTTTGAAGGCTTCTAAAACTGTCATTCCACCTCTTACTACCTCCAAGGCATTTTCTAGTTGGTTGAGAGTGTAATTAAATAAACTTGTAAGGAGCTTTCGGCATTGAAATCTTAAAAAAAGTAATACTCATTACGCTTTAATGCACCTACTTTTTAAAACATTGTGGTCTGAAGAGCCACAAGTAAAAAATATATAACTGTATCAATTCCGGCCACGGTGGCCACTACTATAAATTCCTTGCTCCTGTAGAGGCCACTATAGTGGCCGCAACTGAATATTTATAAACATTTCTACACCGATTCCGGCCATGTCAGTCTTGATTAAAATATATAAAACAAGTTAGCTTTTTACTTGAAAATAAAATCTTTAATAATATCTAATTACTGTAAATACATTAATTGTGGACTGTTGCAATTATTTTGGAAATAAATAAACAATTTACTTACACCTTTCCTTAACAGGCTTCTTAGGAAATCGTGTCGTTCTGGACACCAAAGCTTGGAAGCTGCCATGTACTTACATAGACTAGCAGCAGCACTTGTTTAGCTTATTATTAAAATATTGCCAATTTGAGGGTTAAAGTTTATGATTTACCTTCAACAACATTGTTTGCTACAAAATTAATAAATAGCTAGCAGTGGCCGCAAATGGTGAGATGTCGGTTTAAGCTTATTCACTTTAATTTGATTCATAAGAATGAAGCAAAATAAAATAAACAGTCATTGTCTAAAAGAGTGAATGGAAAATTATTATGTAATGTTTTTAGGGCTGGGCGATGTCAACTGTATTAAACTTCATTATCTAGATTTTGTGAAACTGTATCACTTTCTAGAAGACGTTAGGAAGTACTAAGTAGTACGACATTTACACACTTGTACAAGATTAAAATCAAGACTAGGGTTTGCTTGAGAAGTTGTTAAATATTGGAAGCATGTTTTGTTTACATAATGCATGATGCATAAAAAA
>SMLS01078550.1:0-10662 GCA_004785975.1 Popillia japonica
GCCTCTATGCGCATGGGTGTAGGTTCTTTCTAGAGCTAGAAGATCAATGGGTATGGACCCTGTGATCACTTGGAGCGCCAAGCCCGACACTGTTCTGTATGCAGATGCTACCCGCAGTAGCATATTTCTCTGAGCTCCAGCAAGTTGTTTAGCATATTTTTCCCGTTCTAGGGCTTTGATCCATATCGGCGCTCCATATAACAATATGTTGTGTGTGACACTAGCTAATATGGCTCTCTTAGTGCTCCTGGGCCCTCCAATGTTGGACATCAGCCTTGTTATTTTACCGTACGTATATGCTGTCCATAATTCCCCTTCTTCATCGATTATGACACCTAAGTACTTGACGGTCTTCTTAGGTACTATCCTCACTCCGTTCAACATGAAACTTATACAGCCACGGTTTCTTCCTCCTTTTCCTACAACTGCTTCAGTCTTTTCTGGTGCAAGCGTCAACTGATGCTCCTCCATCCAAGTGTTGATTTCTTCAAGACATTTATTTGTGTTATGCATAAAGCTGTTCTCATCTCTGGCACCTACAATCAGAGCTAAGTCGTCCGCGAAGCCTATGGTTCTAGCATCTACAGTAAGTTCCAGCCCAAGCACACCGTCATACAAAACATTCCATAATGTTGGTCCCAAAACCGATCCTGGTGGAACTCCTGAACCGCACTCTACCATTTCTTCATTATCCAGTGCAATTTTCCTACGTCTTACGTAGCTCGAGACTAAATTGACGAGATTTCCGTAGTTCTTCGATTATTAATCTGCGGTTTGCCGTGTTAAATGCGTTTTTAACATCTAATGTTATGAGGGCGCACCAGCTGGTGTCAAATTCTCTGATTGTCTCCGCCGCAGTTTTCAGCGCATCTATACTTGATACCATATTGGTGTTCGTGCAGTCCTCTTGTCTCTTCTAGTTCTTTGTGTAGTACATAACCTATTAGAGAACAAAAATTGGCAATAATGCGTACCGCCTTAATGACGTGTATTGATGACCTGCTTCGTTTGTTATCGTAAACAGACTATACATATATACAAATCCGCGCTATTTCTTCAAGATAAACAAGGATCCTATGGGTCACTTGGACAGCTATTTTTTCTAATAGTTTGACAGTTGTATTTTAAAATTTGACAATTCCGAAAGAATCTATCAGTTTAACGTAAAAAATCTATTTCTACAATTTTTTCATTTGACTTTGACAGTTGTCTTTTGACGTTTGACAGATCAGGAATAACCTGTTTTTACAATTACATCGCCTGACTACACCATCCAACATAATTAAATAATTAAAACTTTATGCCCTATTCTGTATACAGGGTGTTGCAAATTCCAAAACTGTGGTTACAGTTTTCATTTCTTGTCAGCCCTCGTCAGCGCCGGTTTTTGTAATTTTTTTTAGAGTGGATATTTTGAATCTTTCATTCGATAAAGAAGTATTCTTTCCGATTTAATTTGGTAACTATTTAAGAGAAATTCGAATTTTACGACCTCAAATATGACCTTAAAATGTATTGAGATATATATGTATAATAAAAAATTGAATATACGAAGGCGGTTCAATAAGTCCTTATAAGAATATTATCCTGGTTATATACAGTTTTCCACAAAGTTTATTTTTGAAAGTCCAAAAGCTTGAAAACACAAGCGAAGTACCATTCTGTACTAATTCAATCTTTCATATTCTCTAATTTTTGATTTAGGAAAGAGAACAAACTCCTCAAGGCGATGAACCAAAGTATTCTTAGATTTGTGGACAAATTTTGTACAAAATTGGTTTATTGAACATCCCTGGTACATTATATATTGAGAAATATAGTGTGATTGCTTGCCACCCTCTAAGTTCCAACCAATATAAATTTCCCGATTCTCTTATAGATTTCGAATACGAACTTTTCAAAATTGCCGCCATTGTGACTGTCATGTGTCAAATTTCAAAACAATTTTATTTTTTTTTTTTAATTTTGATAATAATTTTTGGAAACTTTGTGGTATCTCTTGTCAAGCATGTTGTTGGATTAAGATTTTAAAAAATAATATATATTTACCTTACATTATTACACCAAAAAAATTCATCCAGTAACGTTATCGTTACAATTGTATACATGCCCTGAAAATTCCGACAATACTTATCCACATTTTTCCTATCCAATTACCTCGCATATACGTTTCGTTTATGGAGAAACTTATCGCTATTTTACTTTACCGCTTTTATCAAGTTAAACTAACGTAAATACGATTCTTCGCCGTAGAATTATCTCGGTTTATTTTAAGTTTAATGTATGTATGTATTCTGTTTCGAAGAGCGTAGCTTTAACGATGGTTGTTATTCCTAGTTTGGGGTTTAAAATATGTATCTTTAACCTGGACTGCTGATTTGATAATAAGTACCGAAAGTACTGTGGTTAAAAAAAAACCTAATTAAAAAAAAAATTGTGTGCGTGTGAACTTCGTATGAAGAGGCAGGAAACATGGACGATAGCAGGCGACCGTTATTATCGAGGGATGAGCCGTGGTAAGGATGTTTGTACTATTCTAGAATGAGTCGGTTTTTGCGGTAAAAACGATTAGATGATTAAAATTATGGCTTGTAAATCAATATTTTGCTCTAGAAGGCAGTTTTTCGAAGTCGTTCACGATATTTAGTTACATTTTATTATGTTGTCTCAACTAATCATATATTCTTAAAAAGTGTATTATATAAATTGCACTTGGCGCAAATTGGGTGAGTGTAAACTGGTCTAATTAACTCTTATTGGCATCATTGCTCTGTAATAAAACGCGATAATAACTAATAATATCTCCATACATACATAGTCTTGATTATTTATATTGACACTGTGAGGAGTTGGTCTGTAGAGACATGTGCCCACCCCCCACTAATCTATTTTAGAGCTCCAAATAATGTTGGCCGAAACGTATAAGCTTCCTATTCAGAATGCTTACATTGCTGCATATAAAAAATTATTTCTTTGTTCGTTGAGAAATTATTGGGGAAGAAAGAGGGTTGTTGATTAGTAAAACTTCATTTTTGTTTTATTCTACTATCTCTACCAGATGGACCACGTTGGGAGAAGCATCTTCTTTTATTTTAGATAGCTACATACATATCTTGATTATATATTGACACTGTGAGGAGGTGGTCTGTAGAGACATGTGCCCATCCCCCACTAATCCCCAAATAATGTTGGCCAAGACGTATTAGTTTAATTCTACTTCTGCTTATTAAAAAAAATATTTTCTTGTAATTTCAGGGACATCACAGATACTTTAGGCTACGAACCGGTGATAAATCAGAAATCCAACGAAATCGAACCTGTACCGAGCGATTCGTTACAACCGGCAGGCGATCGTAATGTTTCCGAACGGCTGCTCCATTTGGACGGACCGCCAGATAGCACAATCAAAGTGAACATAGTCGGCATGACATGTCAATCTTGCGTACGGAATATCGAGGAAACGATAGGCAAGAAACCGGGCATTATCAACGTGAAAGTATGTCGCTAATGTATCTAATTTTTTTGTTATACTCTAGGTGAATTTTATCGGTTCAATGCTTGCGATTCCTTAATTTACGATTTATTAGTCTCGTTAGTGGTGTGATTTGTATTGTATGTCTTGCGCGAATTTAATTATCATGAGTTTGACGAGATCGTTGCGGTGCTTCAGGAATAACGCGCTTAGAACTCTGGTAAAGCGCAATTGCGGAAATTTATTTTACAATCTAATTAAAACAGTTTGACGAATTACTAAATAATGTTGTTATCCTAGGTGAATCTAGCGGAGAAATCTGGGTTGGTACATTACGAAAATTCAACAGTGACGCCACAAGAAATATGCGACGCCATAGAGGATATGGGGTTCGAAGCTTCGCTCCCTTTACTCACGAATAAACAAACATTGAACACCTGCATCATCAATATCGAAGGCATGACTTGTAACTCCTGCGTCAATAGTATAGAAGGTGAGTTTAAAAATGCATACATTGTTACGACATACTGCATACATACTTGAAATTGTCAAGTATGGATGAAGATTGATCGGTTCTCATACAATTTATATAATAAATTCGAAGTAAATTTTATCGTTAGGTATGATCTCGACGAAAGCCGGTGTTAAAAGTATAAAAGTGGATCTAAAGCAGAAGGAGGGGACTGTGCAATATGCGGAAAATGTAGTGACCGCTGGGGAAATAGCGGAACAGATCTCGGATATGGGTTTCGACGCCGAGATCAAATCCGTTAATGGTAAACAAGCTAAATCGGGTATGTATTTTTGAAACTTCATTTTTCTTTAACACCTTCTACAGTGGAGGCCACAAGATTTCCAACACATAACAGAAATTTAAATTATCACAATTCAAAAAAAAATAAATAGCGTAAAAATCTATTTTGACATTATCACATGATCGGATCTATGGCGACTGAGTGTGAGAGTGGCTTGGAATGTTGCGAATAGTGGTGGAATGAACTGGAATATAACTGATTGTGGTATATGTATGTATTTGTATGCTCTGAAGGGTGCTGTATTGCGGTGAAATCTGAGAGAATGTTGTGAGATGTGGCGGATAGTGTTAGAATGAGTTAAAATGTGGTGGAATGTTTTGAAATGGGGTGGAAAGTGGTGGAATGCTTTCGAATATCCCTGGAAATGATGGAAGGTTGCGCTATATATTGCGGAGAGTGGTTAAACTCGATAAAAAGTGTCGAAAAGTGGTAAAAAACATGAAAATTTCGTTTAAATCACACTCTAAGCGCGAATATCTCGGCAACTAAAAGAGTTAGAGTTAATTTTTTTTTCTTCAAATGATCCTCTCATCAAGCCGCTTCTATTCCTTGTCTAGTGGTTGAAAAAATGGCAAAAAACGTAAAAATTTCCATTAAACGCGATTATCTCGGGAACTAACTAAAAATAAGAGAAAACCCTGAATATCTCGAAAACTAAAAGAGTTACCGAGTTGTACTCTACAGGAAAAAGAATCGACTCGGAGAGACGAATCTTTTAGTATCTAATGACACAACAGATAGCTCTTTTATTTTCCGAGGTATTTTGAAAAATTCAAAAAATATTTTGAAAAAGCTGAATGCCTCGAAAACTGAAAGAGCTACAGAGTTGTGGTCTACAGGAAAAAGAAGCGTCTCAAAGAGAGGAATATTTTAGTATATAATGTTACTACTACTGAATGAAATTTCCATGAAACAACACTTTAAACGCGATTATCTCCGGAACTATCTTGAAAAATAAGAGAAAACTCTGAATATCTCGAAAAGTAAAAGAGCTACAGAGTTGCTCTCTACAGGAAAAAGAATCATCTCAGAGAGACGAATCTTTTAGTATATAACGATACTATAGCTAGCTGTTTTAGTTTCGGAGATATTTTGAAAAATTCAAAAAATATTTTGAAAAAGCCGAATGCCTCGAAAACTGAAAGAGCAGCAGAGTTGCACACTATAGAAAAAAGAAGCGTATCAAAGAGACGAATCTTTGGAAAAAAAAGCGCATCTCTCTATCTCTGTTGGTTCCGCAGATATTTGCACATTTACGCATTTTTAGCGTGAGCCCGGAGGGTTGGTGAACAGATCGAAAAAAAAAATTAACACTAGCTGTTTTATTTCCCGAGATATTCGCATTTCTCTTCCCATTTGCGTATGCGCGAGGGTGGGCGATTTCTATTTAAAAAAAATGGATGTGGAGCTCTCCGACACATTCCACCACTTTCCGCGATGAAATTACAATTTTACGCACAGATTTGGGAATCTACCGCTTGTCAAAATGACGTAAGAGATGGCATTTAAAACTGACAACCATAATAACACGAGTGACAGCCATATCAGATTAAGAAAAGGTGATAATTTTCGTAGAAATTCAGACAAAAATGATCACCCAGGTAATCAATATATCTCCCCCCTCTTATCACCTCTTCCATAATTGAGGATAACAATCTTGTTCTTCTAGACAAACCTATCCCGAATGGAACATCGAAAAAGCTCACGTACGAGGAGGACTTCCCCGACGACTACAACCTGGATAAGTGCCAACTTCACATCAAAGGGATGACGTGTGCTTCGTGCGTGGCAGCTATAGAGAAACATTGCCAAAAAATAAAAGGTGCTAAATTTATCTTTGTCTTATTCGCTATAACACCATTTTTATCCTTGTAGGTTGTCATAAGATTCTAGTCGCCCTATTAGCAGCGAGGGCCGAGATCCAGTACGACCGCACTCTAATCGCCCCCACGGAGATCGCCGAATCGATAACCGATCTGGGATTCCCCTCCACCGTCCTCCAACAGAACGGCGCCGGCGAAGCGGAGGTCGATCTCCAAATCAACGGGATGACGTGCGCCAGTTGCGTGCACAAAATCGAATCCAACATCGCTAAAATGCCGGGAATCCTATCCGCCAAGGTGGCCCTCACGACGCAGAAGGGAAAGTTCAAGTACGATCCGGAGGTAACGGGACCGCGGCATATAATCGAGACGATCAATAAATTAGGATTCTACGCCGATTTATTCTCTAGAGAGAGGGGCGGGGATTACCTGCAACAGAAGGAGGAGATTCGGAAATGGAGATGCGCGTTTCTCGTCTCGCTAATCTTCGGCGGACCCTGCATGATAGCCATGGTGTATTTCATGGCGTTGATGAGCGCGGGGACGTCGCATGAAGAGATGTGTTGCGTCGTTCCGGGTTTATCTCTGGAAAATTTGATCATGTGGGCGTTATCCACGCCGGTACTGATATTCGGTGGGCGGCACTTCTTCATCCAAGCGTACAAGGCGATAAAACATCACACGACCAACATGGATGTGTTAATAGCGATGGCGACCTCAATCTCGTATACGTACAGCGTGATCGTGGTGGTGGCCGCCATGATACTGCAGCAGAATGTGTCGCCGCAAACTTTCTTCGATACCCCGCCGATGCTGTTGGTGTTCATCAGTTTGGGCCGGTGGTTGGAGCATATTGCGAAGGGGAAGACGTCGGAGGCGTTGTCGCGGTTGTTATCGTTGAAGGCCACTGATGCGATTCTGATTAGTTTGAATGGGAACGGGGAGGTGGAGAATGAGAGGCAGGTCCACGTGGATTTGGTACAACGTGGGGATATTTTGAAGGTTATACCCGGTGCTAAGGTTCCCGTTGATGGTAAAGTTATAAAGGTACGAACAATTTTATTTTATAGGTGAATGTAGGCTTTCACGACCGGGTCTTCTAGAGTAACTATTCTTTGTCTTGACGTTTCATTGATTGTGCTATCAGCTTCTTCAGAAGTTATCTTAGATGGACTGATAGCACAATCAGCGTTTAAACTACTAATACCTACCATAATAATGCTTGCACCGTCGTGCTTTGTCTGCTGGCCTTCGAACAGAACTAAATAAACATTCATCACTGTTTGTAGGGCCAATCATCGTGCGACGAAAGCTTAATAACAGGCGAGAGCATGCCCGTCCACAAGAAAATCGGCAACAACGTCATCGGCGGCTCCATAAACCAACACGGCCTCCTCCTAGTGGAGGCCACCCACACCGGCGAGGCCACCACCCTATCGCAAATAGTCCGCCTAGTCGAGGAGGCCCAAACATCCAAAGCCCCCATACAGCAATTAGCCGATAAAATCGCCGGATATTTCGTCCCCGTCGTAGTCTTCGTATCCCTCCTCACCTTAATCGTATGGACGGTCATCGGCTCCATCGACATAAACAACCTCCCCATTTCGGAGAACGAGAAGCACGGATTCACCGACACCGAAGTCCTCCTCCAATTCGTGTTCCGATGCGCCCTGAGCGTGCTAGCCATCGCCTGCCCGTGCGCTCTCGGATTAGCGACGCCGACCGCCGTGATGGTCGGAACGGGGGTCGGCGCCGTTAACGGCATCCTAATTAAGGGGGCGGAACCGCTCGAGAACGCCCACAAGGTTAAAGCGATAATGTTCGATAAGACAGGCACGATCACTAAGGGCACACCGGAAGTCGCTAAAATCTGGTTCCAGGCCGAGAATTTGAACCCGATCGTCGTCCTGGCGGCTCTGGGCAGCGCCGAGAAGGACTCCGAACACCCGATCGCCTTCGCCGTCGTCCGTTTCGTCAGGATGATATTCGGATGCGAGATATCGGCGCACAACAGCGACTTCCAAGCGGTACCCGGATGCGGGATGCGCTGCAACGTCGCCGCGTTGGGGGCGATGATCAGGACGGGGAAGAACGCGGCGGACTTGTCGAATTTTTTGGCGCACGTGAACGCCGGGAGTTCGGGGAAGTTCGCCCTGAAGGATGTCGAGGTGGAGATCACGAATAAGCAAGCGGCGAATCGTTTGGGGAAACTGATCGGGGTGGAAGGTAAGTCGGAGCAGGATCCGAATGGGAAATTCTTGGTGATCGTGGGCAATCGCGAGTGGATGAACCGGAACGGGATGCTGGTCGGGGATGATATCGATAGGAGGATGTACGAGGAAGAGGAGCAGGGGAGATCTGTGGTGTTGTGCGCAATTAATGGTAAGGATAAAGGTCGTGAAAGCCTTTAAATTTTATTATGTTTATTAGGTGAAATCGTGGCTATGATCAGTGTAGCTGATACGGTGAAACCCGAAGCGCATTTAGCGGTGTATTCGTTGAAAAAGATGGGGTTGGAGGTGATCCTACTGACGGGGGATAATCGGAAAACCGCCGCTAGTATAGCGAGACAGGTTGGGATCTCTAAAGTCTACGCTGAGGTCCTGCCATCCCATAAAGTAGCCCGAGTGCAAAGGTAGTAATTACGTCTATTATTTAAGAAAATGGTTATAGAAATAAATCTCAATATTACAGACTGCAAGCTAGAGGCGTCAGAGTTTGTATGGTGGGGGACGGGATCAACGATTCCCCAGCTCTGGCGCAGGCGGATGTCGGCATGGCTATCGCCGCGGGGACGGACGTGGCCGTCGAAGCAGCCCACGTTGTACTTATGAGAAATGATCTCTTAGACGTCGTAGCTTGTCTAGAACTGTCTAGGAAAACCGTAAATAGGATAAGGCTCAATTTCCTCCTAGCTAGTTTATATAATTTATTATGTAAGTAATTTTTTTAAGCATCAATTTAGTCCCATCAACATTAATATTTCCTCTCGTAGGTATACCTCTAGCGGCGGGCGTTTTTAGTAAATTCGGCTTCATGCTGGCGCCTTGGATGGCTAGCGGAGCCATGGCTTTGAGTAGCGTGTCGGTGGTGGGCTGCTCCCTACTGCTGAAACTGTGGAAGAAACCCACTAGGGAGACTTTGGAGACGCCCGAGTATCTGTCTTTGAGGAATAATTGCGAATTAGATACGATATCGGTGCACCGCGGTTTGGATGATATTGAACAGAGTAACGGGACGCCGACGGCTCTATCAAGGTATAGGCAGATTTGCCAGGCGTGATTTAATCTCAATTAATTATGTAATTAAATTAGGGAAGATGGCGTAAAAAGATTCGTACTAAGAAATAAAAATTAGTGAGATTATTAGGATGTAGATTGTACGTAAACCTCATATTAGATCTTTTTGTGTGTGAGTGTACGTACAGCTTAGATTATTTTGCGTTGCAGCATTTTATCGATCGTAGAGCGAACAGGGAAAAATATTAAACCGACTCTGTTGTAACCCGGCTCTCAGCCTCTTCGTTGTGTTTAGTAAGTTGTTAGGTGTGGATGGTTTTCATTGTTTTTATTATTGTTTCTTTTCTATTTTAACTCGATGATACAGTGCTGTGCAAAAAAATATTCGTACAAGGGCGCCATCTACTTATTAGTAGTGGAAATAATTAAGAACCCCCCCCAAACAATTTAGATTTTAATTTTATAGGTGTAGTACAGTTTTGGAAGAAAAAAATCGCTAATTTTTTTCACTACATTCATCAAATTAATATATTTTTTTTTAAACGGACATAGCCGGTATAAAGACCAGACAAGAGGACCGTCAGAACCGCCCCACATTTCCCCACCTGGAACCGTCATTCATGGCATAACTTCAGTTGGGGTTCGGGCTGTCTTTTCTTATTTTTTTGCCGAGTTTTCCTACGTCCCCCATCCACCAGATGATTAAGGGTTCGGGTTGGCACTAGCCTGTTCCAGAGTTGTTCGACTGCCTTTCAAATTCCTCGCTCTCTTTTTGCTTCATGATAGCTGTTACCATACTGTCTATCACTCTCCAATTCTTCCTGCTGGTTATCATGATGTTTATTATTGTATCCGGTGTCAGTGGGCCAGTCAATCTATAGGCTGTTTCCCTGTGATGCCTCCATCTGTCACACTCAAAAATCGTGTGTTCCGCCGTGTCTGTTGCTCCACAATATATACATTCGTCTGACCCATCTTTACCAAACCGTTTTGCATAATGTCTATAGCAACCATGGGCAGTGAGAACCTGAGTCAGGTAGTAGTTGACTTCTCGATGACTACAATTTATCCACTCTTCAATATTTCTAATCAATCGTCTGCTCCACTGGGCCTTTACTGTTTCCCTTTCCCATCTTTTCTGCCAGTCTTTTAGAGTGTTTTGCTTGGCTTCTAATGGCCTCTATGCGCATGGGTGTAGGTTCTTTCTAGAGCTAGAAGATCAATGGGTATGGACCCTGTGATCACTTGGAGCGCCAAGCCCGACACTGTTCTGTATGCAGATGCTACCCGCAGTAGCATATTTCTCTGAGCTC